>JAVTVY010049672.1:0-22360 GCA_036873755.1 Hanleya hanleyi
CTGTCCTGTAAGATATCGCCTAGAAAATGTTCGATGTTGTCAGGCGTATGGCTCGACACCGTAACGCTGGGGTCCGGCTGGATATTCAGGCTCTTCTGAACTGTGGGTATAGGCGGGCTCTCCTTCATCGCATCACCAGTGGCGTTCGTCTCCCCGGGCTTATCTTCACTGGGTCTGACCTTCCGCGGCTCCTCTTCAGTAGGAAGTTGTCGCTCAAACCGTAGAGACGGACCATGAACCAAACGCTGATGCCGTCTTAACTGATTGCGTCGTTTGAAGAGTTGACCACAATCCTCGCATGGACGCTTGCGCATGAATTGAACGTTCGTGGCGCAGTAACTGATCCTCCCGATTAAATGACCCTGCGCAGGTTATACAAGTATACCGTGCGTCGTTGTGGGTGGAGGCCTCGTGGCATCGTAAATTATCTAGACGAGTAAACTGCCTCTGACAAGTTGTGCAAGTGAACATCTTGGTGGAATCGCCCAGAAAATGTTCGATGTTGTCCGGCGTATGACTCTGTACCTGGGCATGAATCAAACGTTGGTGTCGCAGCAACTGACTGCGTCGTTTGAAGAGTTGACCACAATCCTCGCATGGACGCTTGGATGGCCCATGAATTGAACGTTCTTGGCGCAGTAAAGCATGTTCCCGATTAAATGACCGTGCGCAGGTTATACAAGTATACCGTGCGCCGTTGTGGGTGGAGGCCTCGTGGCGTCGTAAATCTTATGGGCGAGTAAACTGCTTCTGGCAAGTTGTGCAAATGAACATCTTGGTGGTTGGACAGAGTGTCTGATGAAACGGCAATGCCGCTTCCCTTTTATAGCCCGCTAGCTGGTAATCTACTTTTAGCACAATCTACCCCAATTCGAGGATCGAGACTGGTGTACTGGTGTACGACTGAGCCGCATTGCGCGCGCGCATGAAGACCCTCATACATACCCCAATGCAGGCGCAGACGCGAAGTGCCCGGATGAGTGAACAGATCCTGAACGAGTTCACAGAAGCGATCCTCGACAGAGTGCACTCGATGGAGAGGTGTGCCATCACTCACCACTACTGGACTATGACAGCCATCCTTGATGCTCGGGCTATGGACCACGAGCGCTCACGCCGGAAACAGCGACGGCTGGTTGGCCTCACAATACTCTGTGCTCTATTGACCCTGGCGCTGTGGTATTGACAGTGGGACTATAAATACGAGGGTCAGACAGAGTGTGTGTCATTCACCGATCGTCATTGGATCAAGCATGTCATCCACATAGACAATGCCATCTACGTATACCGTGGACCCTTCTTCGCACGCCTGGGCCGCTACCAAGACCCTACTCGAAACTTCACCCTAGACCCCGATCTGTGGACAGCCTTCGAGAAAGTCGTGTCTATCGCGGACCGGCTGTTTACACCGGACGAGCGGTCATCAAACGAGTTGGAGTGGGCTGGTGCCCTGAGAGAAACGGCGGCAGAACCCAATGAACGAATGTCTAGCCATGAATCCGACGACGATGCCATTGATTACCCGGCTAGACTCAGTCAGCCCAGTGACATGACCACCTGATCCTTTTATCTCACGGGGTTCTCCCTATAAATACGGGAGACAGTCAACTCTGGTACCATCCACGTACTGACCATGGCGGAGCATATAATACTGGCGTATCTCAGCTTGACCCCCGAGCTTTTCCTGCACGTGTATGCGGATACGGTCGATATAATGGAGGAGGAGGGAGACGTCTGTGATGCGGACCCTACACAACCGTCCCCGGCTCACATTCGTCTGTCCCGAGAGGGCTGGACCAAATTCAAACGCGTGTTGTCTGGTGAACTGGACGGTGATCTCATCCACTTGTGTCACGATGTGTACATCCGACGCGGCCCTTTCTTTGCTCAACTGGCTCGGCCTGATGGAGTTACAGTGCATTTTACCCTTCACCCTGATCTATGGTCTGCATTGGAAGATGCCATGGTAGATGTGGATGAAGTGCTTATCAAGCGGTCATCAGACGATTTGGACTGCTCATTTACCATGGACACTGTGGAAGCCCATGAAGAAAATCAGAAAAAAACTCCGGCCCAAGATATACCCGTTATAAATAAACGATAGAGCCAGGGTCCATCATCATTTTGTCACCATGAAGCACTGGGAGAAGGTGTTGGATAACTTATAATAGTCCCGACAGTCCGGCGGCCTATAGTGCATTGTCGGCTCTCTATCGAGCGGCCAAACCCCAGGGGATACAACGTGCCCAAGTCCGAGATTGGTTAAGAAAACAAGACACCTATATCTTACATCGAGCTGTCCGTCTCCATTTTCTACGGAACCGGGTCATCGTGGGAGGAATAGATGCCCAGTGGCAAGCGGATTTGGTCGACATGAGCGCCTTTGCCAAACACAACGATGGGAATCGGTATATCTTGACGTGCATCGATATCCTATCCAATTATGCGTGGGTGGTACCCATCCGGACGAAAACGGGGGCGAATCTCATAGCGGCGTTCAAAGACATCTTCAAGACCGGGCGCAAACCTTTGTATTTGCAAAACGACGAAGGCACGGAATTCCTCAACAGACCGTTCCAAGCCTTTCTCAAGAAACAGAAGGTGTTTTTCTTCCATACGTACAACGAGACCAATGCTTCCGTGGTGGAATGGTTCAACAGGACATTCAAAGACCGCAGGTATAAATATTTCACCTATAAGAATACAAGGCGGTACATCGATGTTTTCCCAAAACTTGTGAGGGGTCACAATCGAGCCTATCATCCGAGTATAGAGAGAACCCCCATTACCGTGACCCAACGCAATGAAGCCCAAGTCTGGCGTGCCTTGTACCCCAGGCCATGGCAGCGAACGACGAAAGCGGTGTACAAGGTCGGGGACCCTGTAAGGATCAGTAAAGTGAAGAACAAGTTCGAGAAAAGTTACTTGCCCAACTGGAGCGATGAACACTTCCTGATTAAACGGAGGCTACCCCGACAGCAGCGAGTCTATGAACTGGAAGTTCTCCAAGGGGAACCGTTGCTCGGGACCTTTTACGAGACGGAATTACAGCTTGTCGTAAAAACACAGCAAGACTACTACACGGTGGAGCAGATTTTAAAAACGGATCGTCGACCTGGCAAACTGTTTAAATTTCATCAAATGGCAAGGCTGGCCCAGTTCCTTCAATTCCTGGGTCGCTGCCAACCAGGTGAAACGAATATAAAGCCAGACACCACTGCCGTCATCCTTCATTCCACGTTCGACCACAGTGCTATGGACCAACAGCAGCTGCCTCTGAACACAGCGTCTCCTAAAACGCGCGAAGCGCAAGTGGGCTTTGTGGTGATTGTCGTAACCCTGCTGAGTGTGTTGTACGGAGGTGTGTTTTACGACGTAACCTATGTCAGCGCGCTACTTAACCAACTGAGAACACCAGCAACCAGTGAAGCCGGTCTACATATAGCACCAGACAACCCCGTATCGAGCCCAGTCACCACCACCACACCCCGTGTACAAGCCACAACCAGCTCCACACCAAGCTCCACACCTACACCAAGTACACCCACTACGTTTGAGAAAACCCACCGGATTTCATCCCTCACAGTGAACCGACAACAACGACCGACGTTGTACTCACCACCATCATCATCCTGACAGTGAACAGACAACGACGACCGACGTTGTACCCACCACCCCAGTTCACTAGTACCAAATTTGCAAGAGCGGGTTACCACGACAACGGATACAGCTCGAATTATGGACCCTCGGTGGCAGCATCCCTTCACTTGCGTTATCGCAGGACCGACCGGTTCCGGCAAAACGCACTTCGTCAGGAAGCTCCTTCAACACGCCGACAGCATGATCACCCCACCTATTGCTCGAGTCGTGTGGTGTTACGGAGAATGGCAGGAAGCGTATGCAGCAATGCCCCACATCCCGTTTGTGGAAGGCCTACCCAACCTGGCGGATTTGGAACCCGAGACCTTGGTGGTTCTGGATGATCTCATGGCGGAGATGGATGCGCGGGTCACCCAACTCTTTACCAAAGGCAGCCACCATCGACGGCTCAGCACCATCTACATTGTGCAGAATCTGTTCAGTAAAAACAAAGAACAGCGGAACATCAACTTAAATGCCCACTACCTGGTGGTCTTCAAAAACCCGAGATATACCACTCAACTGCTCCACCTGGCGAGACAGATGTATCCCGGCCGAACACCCTTTGCGTTAGAAGCCTTCAAAGATGCCACAACCCCGCAACACGGGTATATGCTCTTCGTCCTCAAGCAAGCCACCCCCGAGCACCTTCGACGACAGACCGGCATCTTTCCCGGAGAGGCCCACCACGTGTACATGCAAAAATAATGTAAACACACCCACAGTGGCTCCCCCAGCTGCGGTGTGTGTGTGTTTGATGATGGGGATAATAAAAAAGAATGAATACCACAACAGGGTTGACTTTGTCTCTGAGATAGATGAAAAGAGTTGTGGGTTCTAGCATTAGTTGTACATGTTGTCTACGCGAGTACGGAAGCACGCTCCCACGCTCCGTGTATTGAAGACGGCCCCACCCGAGTTAGTCCGAACCAGTGTACGCGGTGCAGACCCTGACCTTGTACGCTGTCTGTTAAAAGGCAACGTACCACTGATTCCGGCTCAGAAGACCAAGTTGGCCAAGCATAAGACAGGTCTCCGAACCTTAGTCCAGAAGCGGGTCCCTCAAACATAAAAGAAAAAGGTGTTATAGAAAGGCGGCTTTCTCGGGACCATCTTAGCACCGTTGGCCGCTTCCGTGTTGCGTCCAGCATTGGGTGGACTCTTCGGCCGACAATGAACCACACAAAAAAGATGGTCCTCGTCGAACCACGGTTGCTTCAAAACCTCCAATCACCCTATCCTGTCCAACCTACGGTGAAGACCATATACACCCTCGATGGAGAGATGCAACAGATCTTGCAGATACCGGGGTTAAGCGACAGTGAGAAAGTACAACGGCACAATGATACAATGAGACGCTTCAACGGTACATGACGTTCATGGACCAATACAAAACCCTCTCTACCCCACCACCACCACCACGTGACACACCGCCGACTTCAGCACCGCTCCAACAGCCGCCATTACAGCCCCACAGTGGGTGGAAGACGAAGTCCTGAAGAGTGTACCTGCCTCGTTCAAGAAACAAGCTGGCCTGGTATTACAACGGATGAAACAGAATCCTAACATGACTTGGAATGATAAAGGTGAACTCCTGGTACAGAACCGGGTGCTTCCCGGGACCCACATGACGGATTTAGTGAATGATCTGATGCGTAAACGCAGGTCGCACACGGATCCTCGAGGATGGGTGGTCTTCGCTCAAGGCTTGAAAGACATGCATGTACCACAGGAATTGGTTGGGAACCCCCAGCGCTAGGCCTTCATGCAGCGTGACTCACCGAGTGGGCCACTACCTTCTTGGGAAGCCGAATGGGAACCGGAGTCACCTCCCAAAACTCCACCACCACAACGGGCACCTTCTTTTCAGACCTTTTAAAAACCACCCTCCATCGCGGACGTCAATTCGATTGGCTGATTGTTCGACCGCTGATTGGTCCTTTTTCTCGACCGCTGATTGGCTCTTTTTCCCAGGTTCATCTAGAATCCCCTTTTTGTGCTCAAGCTCTGTCTATCGCGATGCTGCAACATTGTATCATTGGACATTGGACCGTTTGACCTGGATGTGACCTCTTGACCTGACATGCGTCCGTGCACTGCCGTTGAAGACGCGTGAAGTGACGTCACAACCCACGTGACCTGTGCAGCAGAATGGATTCGACACCCTAGTGTAACTCCCTCACCTAGGCTTCACATGGATACCTCACTCGATCCCATCGACCCAGTAGTTGCCCATCTACACCCCAACACGTCTATTTCTATACTACGGCCAGACTGCGCATGCGCAGAATGCCGATACTGTAACCCCACACCCAGCCCATCAGATGCCCCTTCACGAATGCTTCATTTTGATACCTCACTCGACCCCATTGGACCATTAGTGGCTCCCCTAGCTCCAAAACGGCTAGCGGGAACCATACGGGGTCCAGTTTTCGACACTAAGTGACCACATCCCGACAAAATGGCCAGTTTTCGACACCGGATGTGCCGCCATCTTGATCATACGTGCCGCCATCTTGGATATGTCCCATAATGCACCGGGTCAAAATACTCGCTTCTGATTGTACGAGAGCTCGGACGGATTTGAAATACTCGCTTCTGATTGGACGAGCTCCGCATTGTGTCTGCGCATGCGCAGAATGATATTCCTACCGCACATCCAACCCATCAGATGCCCCTTCACGAATGCTTCACTTTGATACCTCACTCGACCCCATTGGACCATCAGGGGCTCCCCTACATCCCAAAACGGCTATTTTCATACCCTTGGGCCACCGCGCATGTGCAGAATGCCTATATTTCAACCCCACACCCAGCCCATTAAGATGCCCCTTCACGAATGCTTCACTTTGATACCTCACTCGACCCCATTGGTCCATTAGTGGCTCCCCTAGCTCCCAACACGTCTATTTCCATAACCTTGGGCCACAAGCATGCGCAGAATGCCGATATAACCCCACACCCAGCTCATCAGATGCCCCTTCACGAATGCTTCACTTTGATACCTCACTCGACCCATATTGGACCATTAGTGGCTCCCCTACATCCCAAAACGTCTATTTTCATACCCTTGGGCCACCGCGCATGCACAGAATGCCAATAGTTCAACCCCACACTCAGCCCATTAGATGCCCCTTCACATAAGCTTCACCGTGATACCTCACTCGACCCAATCGGTCCATTTTATCTAGGGACTACTTTTTCTCTGCGAAAGCTTCCCCCCCAAGACCGAATCACTGCCAAAACCGCTGCCAGACCGCATCACCACAGAGGAATACATCCCCTGCAGCAATTGGAACTCTCCTGTGTTGGAGGTAGCTTTCAGTGATCCTGCTGGAACTATACTGCACTTGACCTCCCTAACCGCCAGGTGACCGCCACAAATGACCTCTACATCGGGTGAAAGTTTACTTTAAATAGCCTTTACCTACTACCCCCTGTACAGATATTTTGGTCTTTGATATATGTTGGCATTGCTGGAAGTTGATGCTGGGTCGACATCGGGCCTTACAGACTAGTCTTTTGTGTTGAATGCCGTCATTTTCATCTGATGACAATACAGCACACCAATCTCCAGTGTACGAGTTGTCACAGTGGCACAGCTCACCAATTACCAATATACGAGTTGTCAGAGCATTTCCATCAAAGCTCTCTGGATTTGTATCTAATACCGCTTATGCCGGTGCTAGGATCGGTGTGGTCATGTCATCCAAGTTGCCACATGAACAAGTACAATAAAAGCGTACCTGAGATAGATTCTTGATATAGGTTAACCAAAAGACTATACGTGAAGTCATGTGGTTCTGTCAGTATGTCGGCAAAGGCTGATCACTGTCTAATTGAGCTGTCATAGAGCTAATTGCTGACGGTTAGATAGTCTCTAACCCTCAGTTACACTCTTAAAACTAAATACAACACTTTGATAAGTGTGGGAGGAGGGAAAACATTTGTAAATGTTAATTTAACACTTTCGAAAGAGTTGCTGGTTTCAACACTTTGTAAAGTGTTGGATTTCAACATTTTAAAAGTGTTATGATCTCGTTTCTAACCTTTATAAATGTTGAATTCTAACACTTGTAAGTGTTGGATTTGTGTCTATATTTAACATTTGGTAAATGTTGACTTTCAGCACTTTGCAAGTGTTGGGATTCAACACTTTGTAAGCATTGGTATTCAAAAAGAAGATTGCATATGATAAGGTGGCATTTTGGCCTATTTACATGGTGCAGTTGAACTTTCATGTGAGAACAATAATCTTATACAATCAAGGTAGAACTTTCACATAATATTGTATACATATATTTTCTCGTCATTAGATTAAAACAATCATTTTTAGGACATTTTAATTTCTTGATTTCAAGTGCACCACGTATACTTATGCCGCCTTATCGTACCATCTACTTTTAAGACATTTCACAAAAAATGCCTGTTAATATTTGCAACAGCAACACAGTAATCCTTCTATGATTGGTTTTCAACTCCCCCAGAGATGAATTGCTGTGAAAATGTAACTCTGGTACTTGTGTAAGTGTAGGTCATATTCAAGATAATGATTTAAAGAACATACCAAAATGAAGTTCACTTGCATTCAGTCACAGACGAATAAAAACAGGAGCGAGATTGAAGTCGGACCTCTTGGCATCTGCAGGACATAATTGTAGTAATGCAGGGAACTAAACAGATTTCTGACAATGTATCGTTAAGACCTGTTAAGCAAGAAGCAGGGTATAAATTTTATAAAGTTTTAAGTTAGATATGACAAACTTGCAGAAGTACCAAAGTTACATTTGAAAATAAGCATCCCTCCATTTGTATGACAAACAAGAATAAAAACTTTCTTTGATAGGCATTTAGAAGTCGGCGTATATAACACAAGGCTATTCTATGGATAACAACTAACAAGAATAAAAAATAATGCAAGATTATGCTTTACTGCTTTTTTAATGCAACAATATGGGAAGTGGTCATGAATATATTTTCACAATAAAATTCATTAAGTTCACTGTTACTTAGTTTTTCATGACCCTCCCACATCTCTATGTAAGGTCAAATGATTAGAGTTCATATGGGAATTAAAATTTTCAAAAGATCTTCTTTTCTTTATATTAACAAGCATTTGGTTTGGAGGATCCATAATTAATAATTGTCGCACTCAGTACGTCTCTTTTTACAAGCAAGGTCATGAGAAACAAACAAACATTTAATGTAACCCAAGACCAGAATGCATTTCATCATTGCTTATTATTCCTGTGATATGGCATGTACATGTATGGTGGTAAAACAATAATGGGTGACAAATGGGCCACTTCTGATCCAGAATGGGTTGAATGTCAATGTCACTGATTTTGGACTTCTTGTCCATTTGCATATGCGAGACAAGGTTGCTCAGGATTGAACCCCAAAAAACGGTCCATCACACAGATTTCTGATAAGATTTCTTTCATTCGATCACATGCATGTGTGAACTACATGTAGGCATAATCATTCTTGTGATATGGTGTTGATACGAGGACAACACCCCAAGAAAGCCTAAGCCTTCTCATTCTTGAAATATGTTGGTAAAAACTGCTACTAAGTGAATGTATGAGTGGAATATCTTCAGTCCAAATGAGTCACAGACTGATGGTGATCCAGACAAAACCTGACACAATCAGAATACACCGACATGACCGAACACAAGAGCTTTGACAGGAGACAACGCAGATTTTGGTGATCAACTCTCTAAATCTGATTGGCAGTCTCTCTTTCTCAGATTCTCAGAGTCATAGTCTCAAGGAGTAAAAAGAATGAGGTTATTCCAGATTGAAGTTATTATGCAGCTCAAAAAGCCTATCAACTGCAAAAGTTATGTCGTTCCTGCAAGGTAGCGCAACGCTGTCGACGATGATGAAATATTAGGATACTGCATTACTCGTTCCCAGGCAAAGGACATATGACTGTGACCTCCTGCCTCTGGGTAGTGAACTGCACTGGTTCCAACCTGAAAAGAGTGTAAGATGATTCTATTTCAACCAGTCTAATAGTAACTGAAGTTCAATCTAACTCAAGATATGCACTTGAGCACCTTCACATGGTGATGACAGTGTGTAACAAATTTTTAAAGAATCTAGAATCTTAGTCGCACAACCCTACCCCAGCAAGTTAGGTAGGTAGTAGGTAAATACATATATTTATTCGAAGGTCAGGTTTTCCTTTCGCAGTGGATGGAAGAGTTAAGGTGATTTGGTCCAGATACCAAGTTCTTATGAAAATGCCATGAGAAAACTACTGTCTGCATTGATTGTCAAAATGATTTCTGAGAAGATAACTAATCCTCGACATCGACATCCTTGAACAAGGTCAAGGGAAACCCCCACCATATACATGGGTCAATCCTAGAATACAGGCGAAAACTGCATTCCTCTATGGATTGGGGCATGGAATATTTGCCTTCACAATGTGTGATACAGGGGCCGCGGAGCCCCCGCCCCCCCCCTTCCACACTTGTTATATAGATCAATGTTATAAGAGTTCAGCCCCTCCACTTTCAAATGTGCTTCGCGGCTCCTGTGATACATGTTGGCAGCAAAATGGCATCAGCCTACTATTAATTCCGTTACTTGTTATGTATTAGCGTTAAAAATCGGCAAAAATCCAGAAAATTCACAATGCATAACTCCACCTGGCATGTCAATATTTACCTTGTGGGACATTACCAGTGGAAGTCTTGACAGATGCTGACCATGGAAATTTCAAACTACTGCCACTGAGAGCTGATTGGTGCTGCAGAATGTCATTGAATTTGTAAACAGGGAGCCTTCTCACCCTTCACTGACCATGTCTTCATCCACCATGCTTTTTCCAAAGTGGCCCAAATCAACACCAGGAAGTACAGGTGGAAGACTCATCTGCAAGTTGAAATATCAGATGTATCAGAAATGCTGAAAAATCGCAGCTCATAAAATCCATAAAGATCTGCTCTCAAATTTCTAAACAATGTAGGTCGTGGGCACTGACCCGGAAGTGATTAATTATGATCCGATGCCAAATACTTGCTTGGAGGGCATTTTACGTTTGTTCACCTAGGAGTGGAGACAGGGAGACAACTCTGACATTCCAAAATAAAATGATGACCTGTCTGAGAATCAGCAGAAAAAGTTCCCAGTCTACAAATTTTTGGACCCAGTCAGGGTGTAGTGGATGCAGTATCAGATATCATATAACCACTGTTAATTAATTGTTTGTTTCTCGTAACCTTACTGGTAAAAATATACATGCTGAGCGCGATAATTATTAATTATTAACTTGCAAACCATTTGTGTATAAATATGAAGAAACTGAGCAAGTTTTACTTATGAAAATGTAAAGCCCTCATGGATTTTAATTATCTGCCCTCAAAATATAGATGAAGGCTGGTTATGGGAAACGGAACATTAATTATCAGCGGCCTATGCTATCTGAAAATATCAGCATACCGGTATGGGGTCGGGCGAGGCTCAGTTTTGAGATACAGGGTGGAGCTCTGTTCCAGGGGTGGCGGGACAGGTGGATATCAGGGCTCTCAAGGAGAGGCGAGAGATCGCTCGCGCACGCCTCCTGCTTGCCTGAAATCAACAAGCGTTCTGAGAACACCGACATCTCACCTTGCGGGATCATCCGCCAAAGGTGCAGCAGTATTGAAAGCATACATGTAGAGCAAACAATAAGGTCTGGAATAGGTGATGTGATACAGACAATAATGTCTGGAATAGATTATCTGATACAGACAATAACATCAGTCCCATGTGGGATTACTGGCAAAAGTTAATCCCATGTAAGATGGATAGGTCAGTGCTGTCGGATTACAGGTACATGTACATAGGGCAGTCCAGTGTGAGATTACTGCTGGATAGTTCAGTCACATGTGAGATTACTGCTGGATAGGCCAGTCCTGTGTAGGATTACTGCTGGGTGGACCAGATCATGTCATTATCTTCCTATCATGTTCAAATGTTGAAAATGGCAGAGGTGCAAGAAATGCTTCAATGCGCATGATCCGCCTTAAAACGGAACACTTTACGATATGTCGTATAGAAGAAGGCATCATCAGCTGCTGGGGTAACCAAGATGGAGCTTGACCACGTGCATTAGTCCCCACCCACTAGCTGATGACTTCATCTTTATGACATATCGTAAAGTGTTCCGTTTCAATGCGGAGCATGCACATTGGGGCATTTCTTGCACTTCTGCCATTTTCAACATTTGAATGTGATAGGAAGATAGTGACATGATTTGGTGCCATTTACAAATACTTGCGCTGCAGGAATGGGGAAGATACTTTGTGTCGGAGGAGAGAAGTATATTTGACATGTTTACAACCCGTTACATGCCATAGTCAGTTGCACATTTTGTCATGATTGGCCACGGAGAAAAGGACGATACTGATGACTTTCCTATTAAGGATGTCATGTGCAACTCAGTTGTGTCTACATATACTGAGTTACATATATGTGGCTAGGCGCAAACTTGCATTTTCATACCCTGGATGGTCCCTGTGTTTCAACTATACCCAGTCTCTCCCCGTATTTTTTCTTCAATTTTTCAATATTTTTTATGACGATTTATCACTAAAGAAACTTAGTCCTTTATCCAGTGTTACTTTCTCGGCCATACATGGTTGCATGGCCGACCTGCAGACTCTTATTCATAAAAAAGTGTCCAATAACCAGGCAGTCATGCTACACATAGTTCAACTAATCGAGGGGAATAGAGGAGAAAATGCGGTCATGGAAATATGAATGAACTGACGACTACCGGTATGCCTGGTTCGAATTCATTACCACTGCCCACAATGGTGCTAGGGCAACGCAAGTGTCCTTACGTTTATCGTAACTTAAGCAGTTTCGTGTACGACTCCCTGGACGTGGCCCTTGTTGGCGTGCCCAGGGAATTCTCACACCATTGCGTCGGAGAAACCAAGCTATAGCGCGCGAGCAACATCAAAATTCCATTTCATGTAATTTGACAGAAATAGATATTTAAACCGTACCTTATACCATCAACTTCAATACTGTACACAAACAAACTCCTCACGAATGCAAACTTGGCAAAGAGGGTAGGAAAAAATAAGTGACTCAGGGCTGTTGTTTCTCGGGACAAACTAACGTCTTCCCTGCTCAACTCCGTGAGCACGTGTTGTTTCATGGAAGCCCGAGGCTCTCGCCGAGGGGTTTATCCAAAATACAAACCGCGCACATGTTCGGGAAGAAATTTGTCCACCGGTAAACAGCATGTCAGCTGTTAGGGGGGCCATCAATTCTGTTGCTTCATGGCACACACATACTTCAAAATATTCCTTTGTTCTGTTTTGAGTGAATAATTCAAATTCGACGACCCACCTAACAGCCGACATGTTGTTTGCTAGTGGACAAATTTCTTTCCAAACACGTGCGTGGTTTGCATTTTGGGTAATCGTGTGCACAAAAAAAAGGGAAAGAAAGATGGCGTTGGCGTGAAGCGAGGAGGAAGGACATTTTGATGTGTGTCGAGAAACAACAACAAACTAGAGTCACTTGTTTTGGTTTTTTTTCTACCCTCTGTGCTTTCGTGAGCATATTGGGTGTTTATATGGACATGGAGTTAAATAGAGATGGAGAGACAACTCTGCCAGATCGAAGTGTTCAATGTATGATTCTGCCACAGCAGGGATTCGTCGGATTAGCCTGTGTGTATTTGGGGGATTAAAGCAGGTTCGGTCATGTTCGGCAGTTGTCGGATTCCTGCGCATGCGCCCCATCGACGTCATCAAAGCTGTATAAGTTGAGTGTATTGGAAATGTGAATTGGTACTTAGCCGCCCGTTGTGCACGCTACCGGGAAGTGTTGAGTTTCACCATGGAGGGAATGAGAGACTATTTTGACCCAACAGTGATAAGCACATCACTTACATCGTTTCTATTATAAATTATATCACTCTGGATATATATGCCACATGCCTGCAAGATTTGTTTCTTGAATTTGTGTTTTGAAACCGGGTTTCTATCGAAAGGATATTAAACATTTATAAACAATGTTTCTATTCGTAACTAAATCAAACCTGCTTCAATTATTGCCTTTAAACCCCATTTAAATGCACAATCAAACGTAGAAAACGGAAGTTAAAACTAAAAATTATCTCCCCTAGGAGGAGTTATCCGCCCCTAGGAGAGTTCTCACTCTTCCCAACGTGGTTACTATATAAGACAATGCACAGCCCATTCTCTCCCTCTTTCTCATTGTAATAACCGAGACCAGTAGTGAACTAGGCCGCAGTCTGAGGGGAAGGACGGGAGGGCGCATTAAATTGAAGCAGGTTTGATTTAGTTACGAATAGAAACATTGTTTATAAATGTTTAATATTCGTTGCCTAAATCGTAAACCTGCTTCAATTATTGCCTCAGTATCAACAGGTGGAAGGAGGGAAACCTCGGCCAAGTAGCAGATTCAAAGGCAGATTAAGTAACCGCTGGGAAGACACAGACATGGATATGAGACATCAATAATCAAACAATTGAAACCCTGGTCAATGACCGTTAAAAAAGGTTAAAATGTGGATAAGATACAGTTGTACTTATCTTGATTGTCTACAGCCATGTAGCTGTGCTCGTGGTGTGGAAGTATTTCCTACCGAGAAAGGGCCCCTACTCATAGAGTTGGTGGGTCTACTCGGGAAGCCATCTATACCAAGAGGAAGGGACCTGTACCACTAGGGCTATTGGGTCTACTTGGTAAGGCTTATCTGTATGCAGATTCTTGGCTGTTCCTAAGTCCGGGTGAAGCATAACTGGTCCGTGCCTAGAGGTCGCCAAGCCACACCACTCTCAGTCCACAAACGTCTACGTCCAACTTACTTCTTGGGAGTTGATCGTAGATGACGCAGCTGAGATCATGAGAAGGAAGTCAGATTCAACCTGTAAGACACAATCAAAACCGCAATTAAGGTAAAGATCACACTCACCATGGAGTCAGGCATCTTAGAGTGATGATTTAGTGTCCGACATCTCTTAGAGGATCCAAGGTTGTCCATCTGAACTTATTTCTTCCTTCAATATGTGATCAATCAAATGTGGACTATATAGTATGAATGAGATGAGATGATACAGCAATTTGCAGATTTGCTGCGATGATACAAAATGCCGCCCCCCCCCCCTTTTTTTTTTTTTTTAAATTTAGTTGACCACGTGCTGGGCATCTATACGCGGCCCAAGCGTGGTCATCCTATCTGACTGGACTGACATATCTCTTAGATAGAAATTGGAGAACGTGGAGTTCGCTGTCCAGACACGACTGGACAATGTCAAGGAGGGGCAGGTTCTTCCATAAATCTCAACAAAAGAAACCTGGCTGGTAAAGCCGAGGGTAATATGGAGTAGTAATAGAAGATACTAATCTAACTTATCTTTTGAGTGTCTTCCCTTAAAAGGGTAAATCATGGATATGATACAGAATATACTTATTCTTGAGTGCCTCCATCCATGTAGCTGTGCTCGTGGTGTGATATGTAAACTCTACCAAGATGTCCGGATCCTCTACCACTCGGGTTGTTAGGTCTTCTTGGTTTTAGAGGGCGCCAAGCCACGCCATTCTCAATCCACCAACAACTTACGTCCAACTTGTCCTGTGAGACGAGCGTAGGACACACAGCTGAGATCATCCAGAAGAAAGTCAGTTTCAAGCTGAAAGACACAAACAAAACCGTAGTTAAGGCAAAGATTAAAACTCTCAAAGTGTCAGACCACTTAGATTGATGATTAGAGAGTCCATGGTCGTCTATCCGACTTATTCCTTCCTTCAAAGACGATCATGATGAAGATTTAAATTTGAAACATACTTGAGACAAATGTTGGCTTGGAGAACCCGGGAATCGATTCCGGTACCTCTCGCACGCAAAGCGAGCGCTCTACCATTTGAGCTAGCTTCCCTGCAGCAAGATGGCTGCCTTGCTGCAATGGTGACAAATTCTGCCCCCCCCTCTCTTCTTGAAAGAACTAACCACGTGCTAGGTAGCCCTCAGTGGCCTAAGCGTGGTCACACTATCTGACTGCACTGACATATCACACAGATAGAAATTTGTGAACGTGGAATTTGCAGTCCAGACACAAGAACTGGACAATATCATGAAGGGACAAGTTCTTCCATAAGGGCCATGAGTAGCGATGGTACGAAACACATTAGAAGAAATGGAAGCCAGTAGTGGGGGCGTCAATAGTAAATCTACCTTCTGGCAATTGATAAGACTATTTTATGGTCTTCTTCAACTACGTGGCTTTTTTAAACATCAAGCCTTGCTGACCGGCGAAGGGATATGATAACCGTAGCCGACGAAATCGGTACGAGTAAGATAGGACGGAAGGCACAAACAGGATCTGGCAGAAGATCGACCCCGAGGCCATGTACAAAGTCTGACAACGCAGGAATGGAGTACCACGTTGAGCGCACGGACCTGAACGAACAGACTCATTTTTGGCAATAAATTCAGGAATGGGCCGAAAAGAATGCAAGACCAATCCGCTGTCCAGGTCATAGAAGATCTTTCAAGAGCATAAAGATGAGACACTATGGACGTCAAAGCAAACGCCGCCACAAAGGCCGTGTCATAAGACACAGCTTTATAGACGCGGACTCTAAGGGTTCACAAGATGGTAAATCAGGTCACACAGAACCACACCGATATCCTATTTCGGTAACAGTTGGCGAGTACAACGCGACTGTAATGCGAAGGCGCGAATAAGCGCAGAGATATAATCGTTAAGGCTAAAGTCGGTACCAAAGGTAAGACGTAACACGCTAGCCAGAGCAGATCGATAGCCCTCCATGGTGCTAATATGAAACTCCCTATCCTGGTGAAGGTGAAGGAGGAAGTCAATGCGAGGGAAATAGAATCGGGGACGGTATCACGTCCTCGACACCAGGACCAATATAGGAACGTAGCAAGTAAGGCCCTACATATAATAAACAACCTTAAGGTTGATGACAGAACCATAAAGTCAAAGTCTAACCATTGGTGTAACGGTCTATACAGGAATAAAGTACTTGGTGGAGAAAGCCGGAAAAACTGTCCAAGTACACCACGAAAAACATTGTGTTGTTTAAGCACAATCCTAAGGTAAATGGATCTCAACACAATGTTTGTGTGTTAAAGTCAACATGGTTCATTGTTAAAACAACACTGTGCTGAATTCAATTAAAGGTGACTAGTCCGTCATTCACATTCCCGCCGTCGTCCTCAGAGAATATCCACGTCCAAAATCCAAAGACCTATTCCATATAACAGTATTTGACCAAATACTGCTGATTGTAATACAATTTTGATATTCTGAACTCCAGACTGGAAACAACAAGGTCTGGACAGGACTCTCTTCGTAGAGTAACGACGAACCTAAGTAAATAACAATGTGAAAAACCCGAGAAGAATTGATACAAGTGGAAAGATGACGCCAAACGAACGGACTTCCCCTCCCGCCGATGACCGACGATGAAGAATCAAAGGGGTGCCGATGAATGGATATAAAATATGCATCTCGCAAATGAAGAAATGACGTGACAAACGGCGTTATGGCGTACCGGAAACGTCTAACCGATGTAATAGAACGACGCACAGGTGTATGAGAGACACATGACGGCGTAATGAACAAGCCGTCAAAGGTGTAATAGGAAAGCGTAATGTGAAAAATGCGAGAAATGTTGTATATGATAAACAACGTAGTGATTTCCTAATTCACAACAACTTAATGTATATACATGCTCAAACTGGAGCAGGATACAAACTTATAAAAGTACACGACGTAACTGAAGGGCGTTGCAAACAGTAACCCCGAAGTCGAATGTAATAAATTTTCCTTCTCCTTAAACGCAGTAGAGATGAACATATTAAATGTTTGTAGCGTTAATCACCAAATGTAAGCTCAATGAGATAAATGGGATTATCTTTGTGTCAGTGAATATGGTTACATTATGACCTTTCCCGATGTAATTTGTCTCCTGTACATGAAATTCAGTACCGTACTGGAGTTTTATATGGAGAGAATATTAAACATTTACAAGAATGTTACTATCAATAACCAAAAAGTCACACAATCGACATCCAGAACAAAGATTTTTCCAGGAAACCAAAACAAATCCTTAAAGGATTTTTAAATTCCCGAAGAGAGGAAAAACATTTAAGGTCTCTCGCCGGCAGGAGGTTATTAAAAAATTTTGAATTTGAAATGACCTAACACGAACCAATTTGTCGAGAAGCGGAAAAACAGTAAGAACATTACTAAAGAGCAGTTTGATGCTCTAGTAGACTGTACTGGTAATACAAACTTGGTAGAAAGAAACCATAGAAGACTTCAAGACTTACGTGTCAATAGGCTTAACCTTGGCCGGACCAATAGATTCCCACTCCCGCTAGTTAAATTTTAAATTTTCTCATAGGGAAGAAATTAAAATTAGTGCATAAGTCCATCTGAATTATAAGCGTAACACAGTATACAGATGGAACAGCTTGGTGAGAAACAAAACAAATCACATGTATAAAACAAAATTGTGTACACAGAATCACAATAAACAGTGGGTAATAGAATTACTTACTCACGATAACCAACACGTGATCCCTTTGTTGATCGACACACCCTTCATCGCATAAAGAGATCAGCAAAGACGCTCATTAAAATGCAATGAACAGTCGAAGCATTGAATCCCGTAACATCCATTTATGCTATTATTATAACACCGTTTACATAGAGTTGAGATGTGGTTACGTACACAAAAACAACAAACACGTAAACCTGAGACGCAGAATAAAACCTCCGTAAGATCTCTCTTGAAGACAGGATATCAAAATCACATAATAATACTTGATATAACAAGCGATTACCTTCTTGGTATGCCACAGAATTGAATGGATGCAGGAGAGAACAATCAAAGTCCGAACAAAACGTACAACAACAACATGAAACCTTGACGGACTGCTTATAAAGACTCGGATTTCCCCGGCGGAGAAAACCGAACCTCCCGCGTCAAACGAGGGTAGTTCTCACAATCCTGGTAATTTATACAACAATTCAGTGGATAAAATCATGAAACAACGAAACAAAAACTTGTTCGTTTAAAGTACATCACAATAGGCTCCATACTGACCGAACAAAAACGGAATGTTGGAGACTAATAAAAGCCTACCTCAAACACACCGGGTCGTGACTCAAAGTTTGTGTGAAGACGTAATATTGACTACACACTGGCCTAATGCAGGACTGTGTTATTTGTTAAACATGAGATTTCATAAAGACTTTTAGAAGAACATCGTCAGACGATCATTTCAAGAGAATTTAAAATCTCCGCCCCAAGTATTTAGCGACGTACGTCCAAAGACACTAAACACGTGGCCGACTAAAACGAATCCAAGATTCGCCCCACAAATAGATCGGGCACGGAATTAAATAAACTATGCCCACGTTGTTTATTAGCTTTCCTTTTTGGAAGAGATATGTGGTACCGATAGACAGGCGAAATAACCTGCGGTAAAGAATTCTTTTGTCTGAAGGAGACAATGGAATGGCCAGGCACTGACCTGGTCTTTGTTGAGCGTATAAAGGAACGGGTTTTGGATCAACCTAGACAATGAAACTCCGGACCGGGTCAAACTGTCTAGCAACCAAGAATTATCTTCGTGTATGATAGTATGGAATACATACCGACGTGGAGAAACTGGGTCTTGACCAGCTCGGTCAAGATCCTAACAACACTTCACACATTGACCAAAGAAATTTCTAAGACTCGTCTGTCGATCTCCGAAATAGACGGGTTCTCACAAGCATATAAAACAAAGCACGACGGCCCTGGGCATAAATCTTCGAAGCCGTCGGAACCCATAATACATATTCCGCGCACGTGGACGCACAATAACACAAATCTTTACATGAAAAGCAAGCCGTGTGAGCGTCCAAAGGGAACAAATTTTTCCCGCACGTACGACACGGAATAAAAGACGGAACTTCCGACATAATAATACAGTAATTAAGTTCCGAATAAACTCAACACTTGATAAAGGATATACCAGCGAGACAACAACAACCAATGTTGTAAAATTGACTCTGAATACTTCCCTAGATGTGCACTGCTCGAGCAAACAGGAGAAAGAGGAAGAGAATGGGCTGTGCATTGTCTTATATAGTAACCACGTTGGGAAGAGTGAGAGCTCTCCTAGGGGCGGATAACTCTATCTCCTAGGGGAGATAATTTTTAGTTTTAACTTCCGTTTTCTACGTTTGATTGTGCATTTAAATGGAGTTTAAAGGCAATAATTGAAGCAGGTTTACGATTTAGGCAACGAATACAAGTTTTTCGGTCCCCACACACAAGCGACAGGCTAACCGAGGTTGTTCCACATGCAGGTCCATTTTTTTGCCGTGAGAAAGAATATCTTCGTTGTGCTGAAGGTGTTGCTCTTGGTCAGAAAATTTTGTAAATAAGTCGCAACCATGTATTTTCAGCTCTTATATATCAAAATTTTAGCAGCACACACTCACCGTATACAATATAGAGGCCATATTCATTTGTAATATATACAGGATGTGTTTATTATGCTTCCCGTTCTCAAATCCTCTTTTTGCCTTAATAATTGGGTAGAAATTATTTTTACTCACCAGGGAACCATTCCTCAATAGAGAAGTATTGAAGACCAATTAGCGATTAGCACGCAGGGGGTAAAACGGCCTTGGATGACTCATTAGTTAATAGCTTTGAGGCAGCGCAAAAGCGAGAAAATGCCAATCTAGTGTTTACAATATTGCATTTTATCCAGATTCAGGCTTCCGGTCCCTAAAATGGCAAAGACTGATATATACTCTTTTATTTGATCTTGAACGCAAGCACAAAATGTGTCATTTTTGAAATGCTGAAATTCTGTTAATTCGGCAGCAAACATGATGTATTTTCTGTTCGTGGCAAAATTGCCCATGTATTTTAAATGGGGTTTTTGAGAATTTTTTTAGCTAGTCCAACCGGCCCCCCATGTGCTATTCGTTTCCACATTCGCTGTACTTATACCAAGTTCCCTGCAAATTTTTGTTTTGTTGAGAAATGCGGAAATTGTAGAAAAAACGATAAAATATACAAAATGACAGTATAATTCCAAAGTCATGTAACTAAGCTATGAATGGCCATATTCTGATCAATGAAATATGATTCAGTATGATTTCAAATTGCCTACTATTTGTGTTGCGCATACTTAATGCACCGTTATTTTTACGTAGAACTACTGCGCATTTTTAATTTCAACTTAGGTTAATGTTTTACTGCTGCGAATAAGAACCAATGACTCGGTCGGCGGAATCATACATTGAATATCAAACGGACAGATCGTGACTGACGGCCATTCAGAATACAGTAGCTCTGGGCGACCTCACGGGTCAGCGACAGGCGGCTGGCGGAGTTGTCCCTCCATCTATATTTAACTCCATGATATGGATAACCCTTGTTGGCGTGACCACGGGATGCTCACGCCATTGGGTGGGAGAAACCAAGCTATAGCGCACGACAAACAGCAAAATTCAACTCATGAAATTTGACCCAAATACATCAGTAAATACGTACCTTATTTGATCAACTTATCCATATACACACACAATCTGCTTACGAAAGCACAGAGGGTAGAAAAAAAAACAAGTGACTCGGGATTGTTGTTGTTTCTCGGCACATATCTCAAAACGTCCTTCCCGCTTTGCGCCATCTTTCTTTCCTTTCCTTTGCGCGCACGAGGATTACCCAAAATGCAAACCGCGCACGTGTTCGGAAAGAAATTCGTCCACTGGCAAACAACACAGGTCGGCTGTTAAGAGGGCCATCAATTCTGTTGTGTCCGACTTGAATTTGAATTATTCACTCAAAACGGAACAAAGGAATATTTTGAAGTATATGTGTGCCAAAAAGCAACAGAATTGATGGCCCTCCTAACAGCTGACATGTTGTTTACCAGTGGACGAATTTCTTTCCGAACACGTGCGCGGTTTGCATTTTGGGTAATCCTCGGCGAGAGTCTCGGGCTTCCGCAAAACAACATGTGCTCACGGAGTTGAGCAGGGAAGACGTTATTTTTGTACCGAGGAACAACAACAACCCCGAGTCACTTATTTTTTCCTAACCTGTGCCTTCGTGAGGAGTTTGTGTGTGTACAGTATTGAAGTTGATGGTATAAGTTACGTTTTAAATATCTATTTCTGTCGAATTACATGAAATGGAATGTTGTTGTTGCTCGCGCGCTATAGCTTGGTTTCTCCGACCCAATGGCGTGAGCATCCCCTGGTCACGCCAACAAGGGCTATAATGATATGGATAAGTTATTATGGTGTGAGCATCCCCTGGTCACGCCAACAAGGGCTACCCTGGACGGTAAACAGTAGGACCCAAGCTAGTCCAATACAATGGGTGACTGACAGCCTTTCTTTCGCCATGGTAGACAACATATTAAAGGAGGACGTATTCCAGTCCCACATGGCCTTGGACATGTTGGACAAGACCACAAGCGGCTGGGACAATCTATATGCCGGCGCCATATTGAACGTACGTAAAAAAAGAGAAAAGGCTGGAAACGGTGTTCAAGGCTTCTCGCCAAACGGGCGTAAATAAAGCTTTATCTTCTCCAAAAACTATACCACCTTTCCCCTAGGACCCCCAGCGATGCTCATGCACACTCGGGTCGTCAACACCAGGTGCTTTATCCGAGTTTTAGCCGTCAATTCAAA
>JAVTVY010049673.1:0-24170 GCA_036873755.1 Hanleya hanleyi
AGGCCTAGGTGAAAGTTTGTCTTATTTCGCAACATAATGATAAGTTTACGTCGAATATTACCTCTGTCTTACGTTACCTCTGTCTTACTTGCGCCTTATATGCGCCTTTTACAGATGCTGCACCCTAACTGCCTCCTATTTCTGGGAGCGGACAAAAAAGCAATGGACAAAATGACGATGGACAAAATGGCAACGGACAAGGAGTGCACTCCACACTTGCCACGGTTTCGCAAAAGTGGTCCCTCCCTAATTTTATAATAAGGAAGGTCGTCCGATTTTGACAGCATGGTAATTCTTCTTACCTTTCTACTAACTGATATCTATAGTATCATCCTGCTGGACCTAACCATTTCTCCAAACGAGGCTATAACAATTGCTTGTTGATCGCACCCACTCGCCACTACAGAGTTAATCGTATCCGGAATTGAATATCTGGCGGGCCAAAATCCGCACTTTTTCGGGAAACGAAAATGATGATTCCTTTATGGCGATACAATTTTACAAAAAACGAGTAGGTCGACCCCCTGGTTTTTTCGCCATTTTAAATTGTCCTTTGGACGAGAAACATTTTAACATACATAAGAAGAAAATCATTTCGTACGTTTTCTCTGGGTTGCGGGTAGAATTTGACACATTTTCATATATTTTATGGAGTTTTTCAGAAAAGTTGAAGAAGGATTAAGGAGGATTGGACGTTTTTCCTTTTCAATTTCAATAGCTCACAAGTCTCCTGAAATAATGGCACGAGTGTGCCCATTTAGAAAATATATACTTTTACAGGGTTTTTGTTAAAGATTTCACATCTATTTATGACAGAAGATCCGAACCCATGCCTGTTTTTAGACGCACATCATTTAGGTGTGGAATGCACCCAAAATGGCAAACGGAGAAAATCTCAACTGGATAAAATTACAACGGACTAAATAACAAAAAGACCAACAGACAAATTGTAACCGGACAAAATGGCAACGGACAAAATGGCAATATTTTCTCAAACTATAAAATTTGGGGTGTTATTCCTTATATTTGTTGAAATTCAGTGATACTAACCAGGTTTTCCTAGGAGAAGATTCCCGGAATGAGCAACACGACATATGTACATATCGAAATAAGGTAAAAATTGTTTCAGGTATACTGTCCTCTCCTCATTATTAGAGATAGTCATCCGTCAGAAAGAGTGTCATATGGCGTGATACATATTAACACATCTTTACTGTTTCTCCATGGGAAAGAATAGAGGCTAGAGAAGTTTCACACCTATGATGTAGATGGTTGGTTATAGACTACGCTATTTCGATAAATTGATTAGATGTGAGAGTATAATTATTTTTCTGAATTTTTAACGGAATACTAAATACATGTATTATTAATTAGCAAAATGCTCATTTGAATAAAGTGGGTGGTGAACATGAGGAAGATACCGCGTATATTAAATAATACCCCACTATAATCCGTATAATGCGCTATTTTGTCCATTTGTCCTTTTGCCGTTGTGTCCGTTGCCATTTTGTTCATTGTAATAATGCGCTTCAAAAACCTACTTGAGAACTGCGCCCTATATGCGTCTTATTTATTGAAATAAATTGCTTTGTGTGATGACTGTGCCTTATAGATAGCACATATAGCACCCTATGAACCCCAATGAACATAGCCAGTTTACGTAAAATTTGGACTGGGCTTTATCTGCGCCATATCTGCGCCATATGGACGGCACAGTAGCATGTGACCTGATTATAGAGTGAAAAATATAACAAGTCGCCTTCTTAGATGACTACGTCATTATATTGCTACTACTGCAGTTTAGAACATGAGTTCTTGTCAAGGAATGATATTAAAATGGCATACACTCAATATTTAAGCATTCTTATGTTTGGCGTTGCTCGACAACGGTTACTGTTCACGTATATAACAAGTTATAACGAATCATTGCTAGTGTCGAGTATTTAACAAAGCGGTATTAAAACACAATGCAAATGTGATGGATCCTTATATGTACATGTTGTGGCCAGACATTCGACAGTTGATCACGGTAAAAGTACATATATCTACATGTAATACAAAAGGACTTAATTACAGGGGGTTAAGTACTCAATCAATGATGGTTTTTATAATTGTAGTTTTTCAATAGATAACAAAGTTATAAATAAAATAGTTATTCTTAAATATACATGAAACATAATGTAAAGAAGTAAACATAAAATGAAAAATATATTATGGTTATAGAGATAATATATTAGCTCCATGCTTAGGGTCTATGATTTCCGTTTAACAATGGACATGAGAATTGTATGAATAAAATTTCCTTAACATTCATTAGCGCCTTATTGTCTTCTGGTACTTGATAAAACGGAAAAACTTTGGAGGGCGGATTAAGATGTGACGAACATTCTCTAATGTGTCTGCTTTGGCAGACCAGAGCATAATTAACAATTTTGATTCACATGTTGAATTTAACCTGGAAGTTGATTCGCCGATTTTCAAATTTGAATCTAGGCCCTTCAATTATATGGACACAAGCTCCACATCGTGTTTTCTTTTACATTTTGATACAGTAGCATCACAACTCGCATCTGAAAAGCGAGCCCTGGTTAAAATTTCCTTCAAGTTGGGTGCCTGCCTTTTACTGTTAATGATCCGTGAGTTGGATATGATAGCCTTCATTCGGGGACTTTGATCTAATATACTCAAAGTGTTCATTACAACGGGAAAAATATTTGTGTTGTTTGGATTGTAGGTTGCCACAAACGGAATTACATTTGGGGTGGGCTGTTTAGGCATCGGATTACGGAGCTCCTCTCTAGGGTGATTTAATGCTTTGCGTACATATAGGTATAAAAAGAGCGGTCTTCTGATGTGGAGAAGAGGTATAAGAAAAAAACAAATAGCCTTCTTGACTTTCTACATCATTATATTCCGACTGCAGTTTCGAACTTTACGCTCTTTTCAAGGAATATTGTACAGTTGCAATGACATGGGTTATATACCGTAACGTGTGTGCGTTTTCCCCAAACAACAAATCCATGGTTACACAAGTTAAAACATACTAATCTTGTCCATAGACTTTCTATACATTATTAAGCTATAGAAGTTAGAATAAGAAAATAAGCTAGTATGCTAAATTATAATACTAGCTGATTCATAGATAATGAAAAGGCTTAAGGCATGTGACTACCACTGAGATGGGGCGCATTTTGTTAAATAGTATTTCTTTGACAATGAAGAACAATGCCTGATGATCCACAGGAACTTTGTAAAAAGGAAAAATCTTAAACGAAGGGGTTAGGTGCAAAGCGCATTCTCTGATATGCCGACTCACTGGCAGGAAATAATGGTTCGCATTATTGATCTGCTGTCTGTGTACTGTTAATCTTGAACGTAAATCAGTTGTTTGCCCGATATATTGTTTTCCACAGTTCGCACAGACAAGAGCGTAGAATTTCGAATCACACGACATATTGAATTTGACCTTAAAATCAGAATCTTGAAGAGTGAACCTGATACTATGCCCCTCTATAATATGAATACATGCACCAGACCTCGATTTTTTACATTTGGAGATCCGTGTATCCAATCCAGTATCTGAAAACTGAGCCCGTGTCAGTATTTTCTTCAAGCTTGGGGCCTGTCTTTTACTGTTGATAATTGTCGAATTTGAGATAATATCTTCATTCTAGGGCTGTTATTCAGCATACTTAAGGTATTAATCATAACGGGAAACACGTTATTTTTATGGGGGTTGTAGGTGGTGAAAAAGGAATCAAGTTTTTACTAGCAACTTTTTGGGTAGGCTGTCTCAATTCACAAAGCGGATGAGCGCTTGCTTTCTTAACCCCTTTATCGATAAGGCCTTCCGGATAGCCTCTTTGCCGTAAAGCTGATTTCAATTCCATAGGTCGTTGGTCTCGGACCAAAATATCTGAAATATTAGTACACACCCGTCTGGCTAATGTGTACGGAATATTCTCCCTGATGTGTCTAGGATGATTAGAACTGAAATGGAGATAAAGCTGCGTATCCGTGGGTTTTCTATATATATATCAGTACTAAGAGAGGTTCCAGATTTGATAACGAGAATATCTAGAAATTGTATCTCGCTCTCATTTTTTTCCATAGTAAACGATATGTTTGGATGCAAAGAATTCAGGAGTTCATGTAAAGACTCGACAGGTCCGTTTGCAAAGGGCCAGAAAATGATGCAATCGTCAAGATATCTTTTCCATCCTTCTTCGAATTCATAGCCAAAGCTTTCTCCATAACTTTTTTGTAAAGGCTTATTTATAAATAGCCCATAACTAGGGTTGCATATACGGGGGCCATTTTTGTACCCATGCAGTCCCCAAAACCTGCATGTAGTGAGTGTTATTGAAAGAAAATGAATTATTGTGCAGAATAAATTTTATGCTATCTAAAATGAAATCTGTAGAGAATCGATCATGGAGAGTGTCTGGATGTTGAACGAGCCAGTAGTTGATGGCTTCTAATCCCAAATCATGTGGGATGCTGCAGTATAGGCTATGAACATCGAAATTGTCCATTTTAGTATCAACGTTCACTTCAGTGGGCAAATGGTTCAAAAATCTAAATCATCCCGTACATAACTTTTAACGTGTTTAAGAAAATTTCTTAGCAAGATATCAGTTAAATGGCTAATCCTTTGCGTAGGGGATGGCGGACAAGCAACAATGGGTCTAAATTTAAGATCCCGGGGCCTACATAGCACAATATATTCTGACTTTTGTCCTCGGATATCATTTTTTATTTCTACTGGTTCATGGATTTTAGGGAGACCATAAAAGTTGCTAGATTTGGACTCGAATTTAGTCAGAAATTCTGTTTCTTTTTTGGTTAGAATATTCTCATGCTTCCTAATAGGTTTACGGAGTTCTGTTATAATTTCGTTGTCTGGATTCGTTTCGTTTTCTTTGGAAGTGTCCTTATCGTTCAACATTTCAAGAATCTTGTCCTTGTAATACTCCCCATCCATTACCATTACGGCTTTACCTTCATCAGCCTCTTTAATTATAATGTTCGGGTTAGACAGCGGCTCTTTAATAGCAGATTTCTTTTTAGAAGATGTTTTTGAACGAGCCTGAGATGATGCGGTCAGGGGTATATTATTCAGACTATATAAATATAATTCCAGGTGATCGTCATCACTTGTACGAGGCCAAAAAGTCGAAGGATTTCTAACTAAAGAATCATCTGAAGTAGCGGGTGAAGCGCTTTTTTCAGGGTCATACATTAATTCACGAATTCTAAGTGATCTGCTGAAATCCCGAATATCTTTAGACAGATCATCTGGATTCGATGTCGGGGTGGGAGTAAAATCTAAACCCAATTTCAATACACGAATTTGATCTTCGTCTAGAGTCACAGAAAATTAATTACCTTTGGAACCGGTTGTTTTGATCCCGGTTCCCCCTGCGTGGGCGGCGGTTCTCTAAAAAAGGATTTGATCGAGTATCGTCCTGATTGTTAGAAATTGAATCTACTGTTCTATTTCTGTATTGTCCAATTATTAATGCCCCTTGTGGATGATCACGTCGGTTGACACCTGGAGGTGAAGAGTTTGTGGTCTTGATGGCTCTAGCTCCGTCTCATCAGATTCGGTGGGTTAGACGCCTATGATTGTTTTGAGCTGATACATATATATAATTTTGGGCTAAAGGGTCCGTGTAAATGGGCTAAAGGGCCTTTATTGTTTGGGTTAGAGGCCGAGTATAATTGGATTAGATACCCTTGAATATTTTGGCTCAGAGGTCCAGTGTAGACGCGTTAGAGGCCCTTGATTATTTTGGGTTAGAGTTCCAGTGTAAAAGGGCTAGAGGCCCATGATTGTTTTCGGTTAGAGGCCCACGATTGTTTTGGGTTAGAGGTCCATGATTGTTTTGGGTTAGAGACCCAGGATTGTTTTGGGTTAGGCCAGTATAATTAGGTTATAGGCCCAGTGTAAACGGGCTACAGACCCTTGATTAAATTGGGTTAGAGGCCAATGATTAAATTGGGTTAGAGGCCCAGTGTAAAAGGATTAGATTCCCTTGAATAGTTTGGGCTAGAGGCCCATGATTGTTGTGGATTAGAAGCCTAGTTTAAAGGGTTAGACACCTATGATAGTTTTGAGCTAGAGGACTAGGTGTATTTGGGTTGGAGGTCTATTCTTTGTTTGGACTAAAGCCATAGTGTAATTGAGTTGGAAGTGCATTGGTTAATATTCTGGATTAAAGCCCAGTGGGTCATATGCCCATGGATTATGTTGATAATCGGTTTGAGATATGCGGGTTACAATAGAGACAGGGAAGATGGATTTGAGATCCATTGTAGTTTGCTTTTTGATAAATAAAAATTTCGTCTCGGCTTGTGCTACACGACACAACCACAAAACTGTAGTTTCTTATTTTCTTTCGGGTGTATGATCTTTGGGATTATGTGGAGAAAACAAGTATGACCGGATTCGATAACAGTTTGGATGCTGCCTTTTCCCTCAAGTTTTTTTTTGCGTGAACACTGAGACTGTTAATTGCCCGGTAACGTGTCACCATTCAACATTTGTTCATCCTCCATAATATCCATCTGACAGGGAAAAGAAGGATATTTCAAGTGGATAACTATGCCTCTGTCACAGCAGAAGTGCGTTTTACGTATGACTATTGCAAATGGATGAACGTTCTTCCGCAGCCACCGCTGTATGACCAATTGACTCGACGTTTTTTATGCGAGTTCGTCAAAGAAAATGTTTTCGTCAACAGTGGGTCAACAGTATTCAAGATTTAAAAAAAAAATGTAATCAAATATGTTCACCAAAACATTATAGTTATCCATTTGATAATATAACCCTCAAATAATAACACACTGTTAATATTACACTCCTCTTCCATAACTAAAGAACGAGATAGCTGCGACTGTCTCCTACTAAATGGACGACGGCTGGATTATGAATGACGGACTAGACGCTTGTAATATTATTAGATTTGCTGACAGTCAAATTTTAAAATGTGCAAGTTAGGCTTCTCTTTAATGTAGGTTAAGAAAATGTGTCTAATACTTGTTACTCTCTCTACGGATCGATAGAAATAATCGTGGGTTTTACAGAAATCGACCATCAGTACACTCACATAAAACTGTTGTTGTAGTTGGATACGTACATCATTTAGAATATTCTTGTTTTTCCTGTTCACGCTTAAAATGTAACGTCCGAATCAATAATCGAAAGACCTATTTCCTATGACATCACCAATTCCAAATGTGTACGAAATAAAAATAAATATAATACTGAAAAAAAAAGATTAAGCAGTTTTCAATGATGCTTTCAATTACAACACATATAAGGGAAGTGGGAAGAGGTGCCGACATACTGACAGAGCCACATGACTTCACAGTATAGTCTTGAGGTTAACCTATTCTAAAGCACATACCAAGAATCTAACGATTCGTGATATGTGTTGTATCTCAGGTGCGCTTTTATTGTACCTGTTCATGTGGCAACTTGGATGATATGACCACACGGCCCCTAGCACCGGCATAAGCGGTATTAGATACAAATCTAGAGAGCTATGATGGAAATGCTCTGACAACTCGTATATTGGTAATTGGTGAGCTAACTCCTAGTCACTGATCATTATTCTTTATCCAAATGGATTTCCAAGTTGTTTATCAGTAGTTTCTTTCAAATCTAGTGAATGTCCTTCACAGTGAGGCTAATATAGAGATCATCTAATGCTAGGAAATCGTACATGTAGTGTTCGGTGAATGACCAGGAACGGGTCTGGAACGGTTATCTTTTGACAATTTCTGTATGGAGGCGTATTCATACGAGAACAAATGTAGGTCTGCCAAAAATAGAGCACAATTTGTACCCATTGGGATACCTGTACTCGGTTGGTATATGGTTTTATTGAACACCGATATTATTAATGTACTAAAATGTTCGATAAGGTCTGATGAGGAAAAGTAGTATAGAGACACGAGAAATCCAAAGTAGATACATGTCAGTACGGTATTTTCCCCTTCCCTTCCAGTTTTTGTGTAAGACTTTTTGATATTTTTAAATATCCACATGCATTTAATCTCTGATTTTTTTAAAATGAATAATGATTTGTAACTGCTTCCAGTGCTCTTTGGAATAAAGTGGACAGACGTTTAGTTATACAACCTGCTGACAATAACTTGTACAATAACTCTTATTTGATGACTGTCTTAAATGCGCCATATTTACTTGAATTAATTGAGCCCTCTGATCAAAGCCATTTTACCCAAAATTTAGATTGCACCTCGATCGGCGCACTAACTGCGCCCTATCTGTGCCTCTTTATTGGCTGCACAGTAGTATGTGACCTGACTAGTCAAAGCTGTTACATGGCGTTTGTCTTATTGACATTCATCATTTTTACTATTATCCTGAGCGTGGACCCTGTTAACCGATGACTGACAAATACATTAGTTGTCAAGGATATTTTATAAATTTAAAGTCTCATGCCTATTCCACATGATTTTGGTGAGTAGTTTGTCCTGATTTCAGCCAGTAAGGGTTCCAGATTTGTGTGAAAGAAAGAGCCATGGTCCCCGCGCGCACTCAGACGATGATTTTTCAAAGCCAATCAAAGAAAAGTATTTGTTGAATGGAAACAATTTGTATTAACATATAATATACTGATGCTATTAACAAGAATTCGGAAATATACAACGGTTACCGTGCTCTAGACACAGGTTAAATATGCAAGTGTTACTATTTCGTACCGAGAGATTATATCTACAGCAGTTTGTATTCATGTGTTTGTCCTTGATCTGCATCTTCCGACGCAAAAATGTACAGAAACTTTTTCTGTGAACAGTTATTGACTTGACTAGTATATTCACTCCTGGAGAGCACTGTTGAGTAATTCTGTATCTGCTTTAACATCATTGCGGAGAGTGGAGTATTTGTTTCTCTTTGCTTGTCTGTTTTTGTAGTAGGTGCGCTGCATGCCCAATAGTAATTCTTCAGTCTCGGTCTGACCTTGTCTAATTCTTACACGCGGCGCATTCAGGCGATATTTTAGCGTGCATGCAAAAATATAACCTCGGAACTGAATAGATAGTTTTTGCACAGTCTATTGATAGTTCATACACAAACAATATGGAAATGTACAGTAATCTGTATGTATACGGCAGTGGTTTTTTAGCTGTTGCCATTACTTCAACTAACCGTGGTGAAATACATTTAGAACGATTACATGCTCATGAATTATTTATCTTTCATAATTCATTCCAAGCTTCATATTTCTTTTTATAATATTCTGGAAGGAGAAATGCCAAAAGTAATATAAAACGGAGGGAAAAATGATCTTATTATCAATGATAAAAGTGGGGCTCGAACCCACAACGATGCAAAATACCCTACCAGCGGATTCAAGCACAGTGTCTAACCTATTTAGCTACGATATATCCACAGCAAGCATCACTAATAAGAAAACACATTTGTGTCAACTAGACGACCTATAAAACATTTTTATTTTATTTTATAGTGATCAAGGCAAGCCAGAACAAAAAATATTAATGGCTAAACTGTATGGACTGGATACAGGAATTGAATGAATTAGTTTTCTTTCTGTTCTTGGCTGCTTACTACTACAAATTTCTTTCCACAAACATAACTCGTTTTCTTTAAATATTGGAACTTTGCCCTAATTCGTCGTAGTTTCTCTTCATCCATGTTGAGCCCAATGCTAAAATCGGAGAGCCAGATAACTCGCGCGCATTAACAGCGCCCCAACTGTGCCCTATAGCTGTCTAAATTGATGTACCGATTTGAGCTTCAAGTTCGCCTTGATTGTGTCAATTTTCTTGTGGGTGGCTAAGTCCAACTGCACAGTTTGGTTATATGAGGCCAATATATGCTTCGTTAAAATGCAATTATACATCAGGAATTACCGGCCAGTTTGATCGGCGTTGTGAATCTCACCGTTTTCAATAGGTTAATACCTCTCCCCAGAGGAACAAGTAACACATGAACATGGCAAACAAAGAACATATCTAACTGAAAACACCCGCTATCTCCCACCTTCTGGGATTCCAGGACGTAGATCGAAGAACGAATTTCATCCCGTGTAAAGTTGTCTCCTGCGTGAATTTGGAGAAATGCTCTGAGAATTCATTGCTAGTTTCCTTATCAGGCCGAACAGTAACTTCTGCTCCGGTATCCACGAATGCCTCTTTAGGCAAATACGGCTTCATTTTGAAAAGACGTAAACCATATGACTGACAAGTGTTATGACATCACCATCCTCATGACAGGAGATCAAGAATGACAAATGTTGTGCATTTAGTTCCCATCTACCAAGGAAATCCTAGCAAATGCAACGATATTGTTGTGATGGCAGGCCAATCCGTATGATGTCAATGGAATAACTCTGAGGAACAGGCGAATGTTTCCGATCTCGAACATGAATTGGATTAGTAATGCACACCGTTCGACAAAATGATGCGCGGAGTGACACAGGCGGGAAATAGTGATGGCCGAGTTTTTCACCGGTACAACTTCTCTCTGTACAAAGCCAACCCAGAATTTCCCCATCTGGAAAACTACCCTGTTCGCAGTGCCAAATGTGAAGACTCGAAAGCAGGTATAGATTCACAATAATAGGTTTTTGTCTTGTTGACGTATGGGAACTACAAACATTCATTTACGCAAGTCCAAGCAATGCCTCCATGATTACTTCCTGCTAATCCAAAGTAGTGTCGTGTCAAATCACAATATCAATAGTGGTCTCGCCCATGCGCCACACAACATAGTGCGTGTATTATGTATTTATCACAGTTATCATAGCGGAAGATATCGTGCGTTTGAGCGATTGTATGTTCCATAAACTTCACGTAGATTCATAGAAACATGACTTCCTCGGTTAGAGGATTTTCACGCACACCTGTAGTGAAACATTCTAAAGGCATGTAATGTGCGTACAAAAATTATATACACGGCTGCGTTCAGTCAGCAAATTTGCGAGTAATTTAGTCTCCGTTGGATCGTATTTATTCAAGCACCTGGTTCATGCACACAACGAGGTCGATAGAATATCAACAAGCTGGGATGGTAAATAGAGATCCTCACAAAATTATACACTCCATAAATTATTAAGAACGAAAAAATCCATCTTTATTTTGTGGTTACATTTATGTCATATGTTCTGTGAATCAATTTCAATCCGTATTTCGTATTCGGCAAATTCAATTCTCAAATTAATAATGGGGGGGGGGGAGGATTCGGCTCAATGTCATACTCAAGTTTGTTTCACTCATATGATAACAGTCAATTTGGTTGGTTTAGGGAACCGGAGTGCCCGGAGAGAACCACCACCAGTCAGCAAGTAACTGACAAACTTCTACACATGGACCAGCTGAGCTCGAACCAGTGCCGGTTCAGCGGTGTGATGCGAACGGTCACCATCGAAGCCCCTTAGGCCACGCGGTTCAATTCTCAAACCATTAAATAGGACAGCTGCAGGTGACACGTATGGAACTATGAAAAAGGTCGATCGGTAAGCTTTTCTTAAAAGTCCGGACATGTCAAGGTTGGAAGGCATGATAGAGGATTTTATAATAGGCGATTGATGCTAAATTATAACTGAAAACAGAAAATTTTGACAAACTTACTATTCCAAGTATGACAGTGAATATCAGTACAACTGACAAAAATTAGATAGCTTAACAGCAGTTTTCTGCCTTTCAGTAAATTGCAACTTTTCTACCTTGCTAAATCAAGAATTTCCTGAGTTGGCTTTGTTTGTCAATTGTTACATAAATAATTTCGGCAAAAAAATACGTCTTCTATGTTATTGTGTTTTCCCAGAGATCACAACAAGCGACTAGGAAATTGGAGCGATATACAAGAAGTGGGAAAAACTGGCGACGCCTGGCGACTAAAATTCAACCATATGACTCCACAGGAAAACTTCCTTTCAGGGCCGATAATACGATGGATTCTCGACGTAGCTTTAATATCTCAGCCGCGCTTTTATTGTAGATGTTCATGTGGAGAATATGAAATATCTACACGGCTCAAGTATTTTTTCTTAATATTATTATATTATGAATAATAATATATTATTATACTATAAACATATAATATATTCACACAGCATCCTCGTTTTAGGCCCTGTAGGAAAGTACATATTTCAAGCATATTATCAGAACAAAGGGACATTGAAAATCACTGTTGGTAAGACACACTGAAATCAAGGCTCAGTGTATCATTAGAAATAATAATAAAAATCTGGAACTAAATAATCTCCTTTCCGAACTTATATGCCAAGTCAGAGTGGAAAAAGTTGAAAATGTGGTCACAAGGCATCAGTCGCATCAGCGACAAGGTAAGTCCAGATATCACAAGTTTGTCGACCTTTATATATTTACAAAGAATTTACAATCTAAAATCTGGTTATTTTTTACTCTACTGTGCTAACATCACTATAGAGAAACGAACGCACATAAAAAGTGAAGAATTCCTAGGAAAAATGGTGGTTTTAGAACCGGATATATACCAGAAATATACCGACAATTTATTTACAATTCCATTTTAAGTAATATAAACCTTCCGTCCCATAAATCACATGGAAATGAGCGGTAGAATTAGGTCCAGCAGACGAACTCGCATGGCCCACCATTTACACACGTGTATACACTACAACAGGGCAAACCATTTTACAGTACTTCCAACATCAAATATTATACAGTCTCCATTAAAAATATGTGAGAATTAATTATAAAGGTGGTGAAGCAGATGCCAGGCGTACCCAAGAAGTTATATGAACCCCACAGGTCAATATTCGGACTGCATATTTAAAAAAATCACAAAACTAAAAATTATGGCTGTGATGATTTGTATCTCAGTCGCGCTTTTATTGAAGATGTTCATGTGGGCATGTTGAATGACCACACGGCCACTAGCAATGGCGTGAGTGGTATTAGATGCAAATATCTAAGAGCAATGATGTTATAGCCCTATCAAGCCATCTGAAGGAACGTGATTAAGTATGTGACCGTTAAATAGAAAAAACGGCTTATAAGTTGAATACAAATTATTTTTCAGAACATATGTATGTAAGGTCCAACGCCGACCAAGCACTTCATTCTCCACCATTTTAGCTAAAATCACAATGATTTGCACAGAGGGCAAGCCTCGGAGGAAGAAACGTCCACCAGCAAAATCTCACTGTAAACAGATAGCAATTTAACGCAGCATTAACGGTGGTGAAAAACGATGCCGATGCCGATACAAGAACTTCTATGACCCCACAGGCCAATAATCTGAATGAATATCTAAAAAATCACAAGAACAATAAATTATCCCTGTGGTGATTTATATCTCATGTTTGGCTTTGTATCTCAGTCATGTGGACATCATGAACTATCGCACGGACACTAGCACCGGCTTGAGTGATATATCCAAGGGCACTGATGTAATAGCCCTGCCAAGTCATCTGATGGAAGCCGACTCGGTTCAGTGTACCCTCTGTGAACAACATAAATACTCTCCTCCATCTGTTTTATCAATGCAAATGTTCGATGGAGATAAAATTTTTTTAAAGTTTTCCGACTTATTTTATTTTCAGGGGAAATCCAGTTGTGTCAAACATTTGTTTTTTGTAAAACAAGTTGGCATCACGGACAATCAATTCTACATGTTTTGATAAAGAACGATTCGTTAGAGGTAGCAATAATTCTGAATATCAGTTCTGTGCGTTGTATCTCAACAACCAGAGAATAGAGTTTGGTAGAAACAACAATTCATCACGGGATATCTTCCAGTTTGAAAGTACCTGATTGGTCAGTTCAAATCTTCAAAATGAAATCCGGCATTTTCATTGGCTTGTGAAGATAATTGAGAGAATATCCAATAAGAGTTTCTGTGTAGGTGCATAGCTATTTTCTCATCAGAACATCCGACATCAGAACCATCATCACCAGTCTTTACAAATAGTTTGGTCTTTCATGGTAAGTAGGTCATTCCTATGCCAGTCATTCAAAGATACGAAAACATCTCATACATATATAAAACAGATCAGAGAAATCACCCTTGTAGAACGCTACCAATAACACGGTGATAAACATTTTCGTAAAATAAATCCCATCCTCGACCAAAACGGACGGATATGATCTATGCATGAATGTCACTTCTCACATCAAGATCAGCAATTTCCTGGAGAAGTCCTGTAGCTGAATGCCCTAACGTTTTTTGGAGAAATCACATCAATTGCTTGGCAACTATTTTTTTTCAGTTAAAGCTCTGGAACAGCCAACTGGGCATTTATTTACCATGACCACGATTTTATATATCCTTACACGCCCACATGGTCGAGGGTTTAAGATTTTGCAATAGACATGTTCGTATGGGTTCTCTGTTCCAGAGGCGGGTGGTTGGGTGGGTTCAGGTTCCTGTTGCTTCAATGCATTTTGCTGAGAAGCAACAGGAACTTGATATGTGATGTCTAGCACTGTAATATCACTTGTCATTATTGCACCATGTAAGCGTCCTGTCTGTGTCTTGTGCGCTGTCCTCGGTGTTTTATAGGGTGGATGGAGGGTGTCTGGTTCTATGCTGCTTCAAAGATTTCTTCTTTGAAGTAGCAGGAACACAACTGGGCTGGGTGGTGCTTAGTTGGTTCGTCGCGATATAGCTGAAATATTGTTGAAATCGACGTTAAATTCTATTCACTCACTCACTCACTCACTCTGTTCCAGAGCCAGACAAACAAATATATTTACATAGACAAGTTTAACTAGAACATGTTTCATACTGACACGAACAGGACAACACACACACACAAAACACAAACACACACGTGCCCCTGCATCCACAATAACAAATATACCAATTTTGGAAGAAATAACTTTTTTCGTACACTACCTCCACCGAAGTGATAAAAATTAAAAGAAAAAGATTTATTAGGTCAATTATTCATAAGATACGAACAGGTTAACTACTGCTTGGTGGTTACGCCAGGGGACCCCACTTCTGAGCGACGATAGAGAGATTCTTATTTTTTGTATGGATATATTTCTCAATATCTCTGATTCTGATCACAGTGTCCCTTAACCCTACCTGGCCTGGGGGGGCCATTATGGCCCCCCCCTACCAAACTTTCTGCACTATCTCCGGAACGGCAAAAAATGGAGAGCTGAAACTCCGTGACTTTATCGTTTGTCTTATTGGTGTCATTTTGAGCCTATTTTCATAACCCCCCGAGCAGAGGATCATGGGTAAATTCAAGATGGCGGCCACGTGGTGTACCAGAAAAGTGATGTTTTTGTCATATTTCTTCAAAATTTCTGCTTTTCCGCAATGAAAAGTGGGCAAAAACTATTTTATTTCATATCACATTAATATTTGCAAATTTTTCATGTAGTTCTTGTGGAGAAATTGCAAAAATAAAAAATTCGGAAAATCTGACCGAAAAATCGACCAAAAAATGCCGTTTTTCAAAATGGCGTCACTGTGACGTCATCAAAGCGGCCATCTTGGATTTTTTTACATCTTCTGGTAGAGCTTGACCCAAGGGTATAGTGTAATAAGTTTCAGCCCCCTATCTCAAGGGGTAAGAAAAATAATTAGGGGGGGCCATTTCGGCCCCCCCCCCAGGCCTGGACAGGTCCCAAAAAGCCCAGGTCAGATAGGGTTAAACCATCGTAGTAAGGCTTCAGATTGTAGTATCTACATCTGTATATATATTGTTTACCGAGTAACAGCAGGTGATCGTTAAGAACAGAACCTGTATTACCCAGGATGGAGATCTGGCTCAATCTTCATGTTTGGGCCGAGACTATTCCAATGGAGAAACCTTCGGGGTCCCAAATCATTCTATGGAACTTAAGGTCTAGCCTTGTAGATTTGCTGTTTTACTGATACAAAATTGATATATATGTGCAGATATTGTAATACAAAACATTTTGCTGACAAATGTATCAAAGAAAGAAAAGCCGGACATCATTCGGGAGTAGGTCGGGTCCCTTGGTGTCGTATAATCAGGATATACCGAACCTTCACATAGTTATTAAAAAGACAATTCATACGTACAACAGATGTATGAAAACAGCGATTTCTTCTCAAATGCTGCTGCGTAAACTCGGAAATATGCACAGATCATGAACATGTCTAACGAGTCCATTGAAAAATGGGAGCACACTTCATGACTTAAAAAATAGCTATAATTTGTGAGTGAATGAAAATTAAGGATAATGATCCCTCCTATACGCACATTCGCACACCCTCTAGAATTTGTCTTTATCAAGCTGAATATATGCCTCCGAGCTATGGTGATGTATATATTTGTGGAAAGCTCCCTTCTTAACCCTACCTGGCCTGGGGGGGCCATTATGGCCCCCCTACCAAACTTTCTGCATTATCTCCGGAACGGCAAAAAATAGAGAGCTGAAACTCCGTGACTTCATCATTTGTCTTATTGGGGTCATTTTGAGGCTATTTTCATAACCACCCGAGCAGAGGATAATGGGTAAATTCAAGATGGCGGCCATATGGTGTACCAGAAAAGTGATTTTTTGTCATATTTCTTCAAAATTTCTGCTTTTCCGCAATGAAAAATGGGCAAAAACTATTTTATTTCATATCACATTAATATTTTCTAATTTTTCATGCAGTTTTTGTGGAGAAATTGCAAAAATAAAAAATTCGGAAAATCTGACCAAAAAATCGACCAAAAAATGCCGTTTTTCAAAATGGCGTCACTGTGACGTCATCAAAGCGGCCATTTTGGATTTTTTACATTTTCTGGTAGAGCTTGACCCAAGGGTATAGTGTAATAAGTTTCAGCCCCCTAGCTCAAGGGGTAAGAAAAATAATTAGGGGGGCCATTTCGGCCGCCCCCCCAGGCCTGGACAGGTCCCAAAAAGCCCAGGCCAGATAGGGTTAAGGATTCGAGAAATTTGTTCTCAGTAAAGTTGTAGGTTGTAAAGATATTCGGATTTAGAAAAAATTACTTTAAACTTCAATTTTAATTTTTTAAATACTATTTCCTGTAGAAGACAAATCCGTGTCTCAGTTTGAACAATTTTGATCTAGTTCTCATTCTGTTGAAATTTAATGGAATATTTCTACACAAAATCGAGCAACTCACACTTTTGAACTTTGAAGTTGAATTACATGTCAATAGAATAAGAACTAAACCAAAATTGACAAGACCGAGACGGATATCCGGTTGATGTTGTCTTCAACATGAAATAATGATGATGTAAGTTAATACATTTTTGAAAATAGCCATTTAAAAAACAAGGCTCATTTTAAAAAAAAATAATTTATTTAAATTCGAATATCTTCACAAGCTACAGATTTACAGTGAGCATATTTATTTATCTGGAATCCTTAAGAAATTCGCTTTTAACAAATATGTACATTACCATAGCTACAAGGTATACTTTTATCTGTATAAAAACAAATTCTAGAGGGTGTGTAAAAGTGTATGCAGGAGGGCTCAGTACCCTTAAATCAACGTTTACTGATGATACCGGTAATATTGTCTGTCTTTCTTCAATATTGTTGAAATGCAGAGTCGATCAAAGCCAATAGCAGCAGTTATAGTCTCTATATGGGCAGATAACAAGTCAACGTGATCGTCAACTTTAATCCTAATGTTTAACCACTGTTATTCGCGATTATGCATTGTTGTTCGTAATTTCCTTGTGTGTTTGATCTGCAATTTAAAACAACGAAATCAATATGAGTAGTATTGTACAACAAACACCGTTCAGACATTTCATTGTTATATAGCTCAGTTATCCCTCATGGTTATTGCCTATCCTACTGATATAACACGTGCTGATCCAGGTATCTGTTTGTCCACTGTCAAGAATATGAATAGCCTTTGTAGCTTGATCATTAGATCCAATATACTGATGAACTGGCGAGTGCATTTAACGAATCTTGGAAGTAAAATCAATCTTTACATTATAAATGTTTCGATCGTCAAGTAGTTTAAATGTGTTATTTTTACCACCCCCATTTAGTCTGCTTTGTTTACAGTCAAATATGTTGTCACCGTGGAAGATATTGTGTAAATACTTTCGCATTGTAGCCGCGAATGCACATATTTCCCTATCGGACCGACTGGTGGATTTAACTCGACGGACTTGTATATCTATGTTGCCCAAAAAGAGAAAACCGAAAACACGTCACCAGAAAACGAGAACAACATCACCGTTGCACGCACTGCATGAATTGGCATTGTTTGAATTCCGTGACAAATCGTGCACAGTCAGTCATGTAAATATCCCGACCAGTGATCGTGATATAAAATATTGGCTAATATGTGACGGTCATTCATAAAATTTGTAAACGTTACAGCACGGGCGTATGGCAAGCCGTTTTACTTTTTCTTTGGCATATGCTGATATCATTAAAGAATTGCTGATATCTTCAAATGATTTGCTGATATCATCAATGATTTGCTGATTCAGCAAATCAGTCGATGTACTGATACCTGCAAATGATTTGGTGATATCACCAAGCGATTTGGTGATATCAGCAAATCATTTAATGATATCAGCAAATCATTTAATGATATCAGCAAATAATTTAATGATATCAGCAAATCATTTAATGATATCAGCAAATTGACCGATTTGCTGATACCGGCAATTCATTTGATGATATTGTAGCGGACCGAGGGGGCGGGCGGTTTATAAGACCAGGAACGTCGGTGAAAAAACTAATTCCGACTAACAATACTTGATTCTGACTTGATTAAAGGGCAGAAACAAAATATAAAATTCAACGACACTGGATCTATTAAATAAAGAAACAGCCGAGTACTTCATCAACTGGACATTAAGAAAGATTAATATAATAAATGAGGAGAGTCCTAAAACTATATAACATCGAATCTTTCAAACTGATCTGATGCCGTTCGGATATGCGATTTTACAAGCTAGTAACACTACAAGAAGAGTTTGATCAACCTGATAGTTTATACTCGCATATCATATCAACTAAAGTTACGTTAGGAACGAAATAAATGAGATGAAATAATCCCCCACTAATAAAAGATCGTCCTACCCATTCACAAACACAATCGGCGCCAAAACACGTCCTCTCGCTTGCACGGCCAATGTCTTCCCTATCACATCACGTCGGCTACGTACCAATTACGTCAGCGACGTAACAGATTGACGTCACATATACGATTATTGCGTCTCGCAAACAAAACTACTCACGTCGTATACACCAAACTTGCACTTACAACACGCACTTTACTACGATAAACGCGACATATAATTAACGACTTAACCCATTCAACCTGAAATATTTCCATAGCGACCGAGTATATCTAGAAGATACTGATGAAGGTTGGTTTCGAGAGTATTTCTGATATATTACGAAGATAGGTAACATCGGTAACTGAACATCTAAAACCTTGAAATCCTACAAAACATGAATGAGACTTAGTAACTATACAGGCGGTAGGCCACATTATGTCACCCTATCATTAAATATGGCGGAAGGAGAAAAAAGCCTAAAAGTTGATGCTTGCTCCCTCCTCGTCCTGTTGCTGGATAAATTAATTTATGCGTACCGACAAATGACATGTAATATTTACCATTCAAAGAATAACAATGAACCAGCAAAACATTAGTATATATCATACGACAACCTATACTAATAAAACACATGAATATATGGACCTGAGAATATATTTACAGTTGGGAAGATACACTTCTTCCTCGTCAGTTATTGTAGCTCGGCGCTTTCAAAAACCGATCCATTCAAAGCCCGTTCCTTCTCATTCACCAAACGCTATATAAACGATCTTCTCGCTGTGGATAATCGCTATATAAATGACGCAGTGAAGGATATATATCCACCTTCACTGGATTTGAAGGAAACTACAGATAGCCCTACAGGCACATCATATTTAGATCTATATCTCTATAAAATGAAGCGGGCATTCTCTCTCGTCGACTTTATGACAAAAGAGATGATTACAATTTCGACATCGTAAACTATCCCTTTCTGGACAGTGATATTCCAGTGGGACCTGCATATGGCGTATACATATCACGCCTAGTAGCATTTGCTAGATCCTGTGTTAAATGTGACGATTTCAATCAACGTCACAAAACATTGTTGCAGAAACTTATAAAACAGGGCTACATCACCAAGCGCCTCCACTCAAAGTTTCTCAAATTTGGCGATAAATATCGCATGCTGATAGCAAAATACGAGCGTAGCGTGCAAGATCTATGGCGTCACGTTTCGTAACTTGTGTCTAATTCCGCTTAACCCGGGGCTAGGGGCCGTATGAACCCATGTACTTTAAGATCCGCATGGTACTCATATGAACAGCCACAATAATAGCGTGACTGAGATACATCATTCTTTAGTTGACTTTACAACGAATATTATGGATTAAGAATACTGATCGGCGATACGGATTTGATAATTTTGGAACATCATGATGTCTTTCCCGCATCATTGAAAACTGTTGACCGCTTCTCTCTTGCAGGAAACAAGCCTATGTTTATGTATACTATGATTGTCTTTTTGAATTCTGTGCTAATACTGTTATAAGGAATATGGAATAGGTCTTTGGATTATGGACGCGGGTATTCTCTAATGGACAACGGCTGAATTATGAATGACCGACCAGACGCTTGTAATTGACATGAATAAATGTCAGCATTTGAGTAAAACGGAGTTGAGGTGGGAGGGGAATTGTAATGATTTCGAGAAAGCCGGTCAGTATGGAGTGTATATGTAAAGGGCAGAACCGATAGTCTTACTCCATCACTGGTTGGCTATTCTGGCAGGAGATAATGCATGTCCACACATACAACAATGAATAAATCTCTCCTGGCCGTCCCCTGGTCTTCTTACTGACCCGTAGCAGGGGGTGAAAACCCTTATGATCAAGATAGAACTAACCAATTACAAGCGTCTGGTCCGTTATTCATAATTCAGCCATCATTCATTAAAGAATATCCGCCTTCATAATCCAAAGACCTATTTCCCGCAAGAGAGAAGCGGTCAACAGTTTTCAATGATGCCAACAAGACATCATGATGTGCCAAAAATATCAAATCCGTATCGCTGATCAGTATTCTTAATCCATATCCTTAATCGTCATCTAGAGAATAATGTATCTCAGTCACGCTTTGATTGTGACTGTTCATATGAGCACCGTGAGTATCTTAAAGCCCCAATAAATCCATATGGCTTCTTTTGATCTTTATATGATGTGGGTACTTGTGTAATCAGATAGGCCTAAAGCCGGTACGAACAGCGGTGTGAAGGTGTCTATCTAAACATTTCCCCTGTAAACTCAGTATGATCCCAATATTTATTAAACGCAGATTTGCACAGATTAACTTAAACAATATACCAGTCAACTCTCGACAACCTCACTAGGAATAAAAGCCAGCCACCAGTCAGATTTTCGATTAAGATCCCCACTCGAACGGCACAATGTCGGAAGTGACATTATAACATATCAATAACGTTATTTGTTGAACGTTCCGATCACTTTTCAATTTAGTGCCTAATCTATAATTGTCTTGCGGGAGGGAGGAAGGGAGGCGTGGGTGCGGTCGTAAGTATACAGAAACTCGTGTGTGGGGTGTGCTCGCCATAGTGCGTTATGGCCAGGTCATAGGGCGTAAAGGTCAACTTCCGCTATTGAGGGTAGGGAAAAGGTAAAGCGAGCCTGTGAAACGCAACATGTACTCTGAGAAGGTTTATTCTCGTTCTGAAAAGGGAGCCTTCCATATTATGATTTCTTCTTTGACTTTTCGCGATATTTAATGACATGACCAAATCATTTGATGATATCAGCAAATCAATTGCTAATATCAACAAATGATTTAGTGATATCATCAAATCATTTGCTCATATCGACAAATAAAGAGTCCAATGATGTCATCGAATGATTTGCTGATATCAGCAAATAGTTTATTGATGTCAGCAAATCCTTTAGTGATATTATCAAATGATTTGGTGATATCATTAATATTTGCTGAGATCAGCAAATATTTGCTGCTATCAGCAAATATTTGCTGACATCAAATATTTAATGATATCAGCAAATCATTTCAGAATATCAGCAAGCATTGAGCAGATCCAAGCAGAGTATTTCACAGTGGTTCCTACCTAACAAGGCCACAACGTGAAAAGCTAATTTATTCGGGCCTACTGGTGCATTTGAGATCAATTCCAGAATCATGTGTTCTTAAAGGGGTGTTCCACCTGACTTGGCTGTTGACAAGAATCGCACAAACTTCTCCTATTGGAGTTATTGACGTGCTCTTGAGGAACTTATAATTATCCAGCATCGATTGGAGAGTACTCCGCAAGGATTAAACAGTGTTCTAAATATTGAGAAACAGTTTACATTACATCGGTGTGACGAATGAAGTTTGCATTCCTTTAACAGGTTTTTACAAGACCAGTGCAGAACTTACGACGAATACAAGGGAGGTAATTAACCAAGAATGTTTAAACTACTTCTCTTGGGATGTAAACTCCATGGTCCTTTCGCCTAGGTAGCGTCCCATAAATACTACGCACCCAAAAGCATCTAACCTACCAGGCGGTCGGTAAACAAAGGTGACATACTAAACACTGGCGTACACAGAGACGAGGATTTCTAAAGGCCAATTAAATACAATTATTTGTTGAATGGAAATTGTTTTGTCTTTACATGTAGCATGTCACAGCCATGTCCCAGATTGAATAGAAACAGATCAAATATGTAAGTGTTCCGAATTAGTTCAAAGATATTAAATCTACAGAAATTTGCATTCATTTGTGTTCCTGATCTGCATAAATCGAAGAAAAAATGTGCGGAGTCTCTGACTTGATTATAATCATGGACCCTATACCTCGACTGGATGGGACACGCGGCTTTTCTTCTTTGATGTATATATTACCATCCTTGTCGGTGGGAACGAAAGACTCTCATCACGCTTTATCAGCTCTCCGACAGGAACCGGTCGGGAAATTTAAGGACCATAATTGGATAGCGTCAGCCAGGTTTTGCATGCAACACCAGCGGCTGGGTCAGTCACGGCAAACGATCGTACTTTTCTTCGATGGTCGAGGTTTTTGTCCCCCGCCGCAACGCGGCCGGGGGACTTTAAACTAGTTCTTGCTTCTATGTGTCCGTGGATATCCGTGGATGTCCGTGGATGCCTGTTCGAATGATTACTTCCTAACCCTTCGTTGGATTCTTCCGAAATTCGGCATACGCATTCCTTGCGACAAGACGCCAGTCGGTTTCGCATTTCAGCAACATCTGCCTGAAGGTGGCGCCACTGGGTCAGAATCAATCTTGCTTCTTTGTGTCCGTGGATGTCAGTTACAAGCGATAACTTCCAAACGCTTTCTTGGATTCTTCCGAAATTCGGCATACGCATTCCTTGTGAGAAGACGCGGTTGCGTACTGGATTTCAGTAACATTTGCCTGAAGGTGACGCCACCTAAATTTCGCTTCTTCGTGTCCGTTCCAGTTGAAATGGGTCTTGCTCTCTTTGTGTCTGTGGATGTCTGTTCAAATTCTTCACAGGCGATAACTTCCAAAAGCTTTGTCCGATTCCTTCGAAATTTAGCGTATACACTCCTTGTGACCAGACATGAGTTGGCTAGATCAGCTAGATCCACCTGAAGGTGGCGCCACTGGATCTTGTTCCAATCTTCTGTGCATGTCCGTGGTTTCCATTCAAATTCTTCACAAGCGATAACAATCAAATGCTTTGTCTAATAATTAGGCATCCCTAAATACGTTTGTCATTTTTTCTTCTTTCTTCTGCTTCTCGCTGTTAGTTTTGAATTTCATGTCGCTTTAAATGAAGGACACCATTTTCTTAAATTTGCTTTCCAGTCCTTCTATTCCACATCATACACTAAAGCTTTTGCAGGAACCATATATTTTATTTCAGAAATATAATATGAAATAACTGACGGGGAAATCCCCGCAGTACTGAACCCCTGGTTTTTTTAATTTCGTGTCATCTTAAATGAAGGACAACATTTCCTTCAATTTTTCTATCAAACAATTGTATCTCATATCATATGATCTGCCCTAAAGCTTCTGCAAGAACCATTTATGTCCACAGGTGTAACTTACTATATTAATTACAACTGAGTTCCTAAAGTTTGGGTGCACACTGTGCATATGATCAATTTCCTGAATTGAATT
>JAVTVY010049674.1:0-22457 GCA_036873755.1 Hanleya hanleyi
AAAATGTTTCACAGTCCAAAATATTAATTCAAGACCATGGGTTATAAAATCACCAAGCATTTATTGGTGAGCCACATAAGTGACAAAACAATGGGAGAAAGCAGGAAAACACAAAACAGGGCAAACTTGTTCTGTCAAGCATGTCGTAAACTTTTCATTCGATATAGTTTGTTTTCATATAACCGGCCTTTGTCATTAGAATATTCCCCAAGTCTGACTGACATCTTATTTGTGAAAGTTATATTCTGGCTGACATCTTATTTGTGAAAGTTATATTGATAATGGAAAAAATATTGAAAATATATATATGTTTTCTCCAACAATCAGCTTTACAAGATAACCATGTTGACCAGTGATCCATCCCTTTAATAGGGTCTGCAATAAAGAAGAAATAAATATCATACCATACCTTGTTGTGCCGGTGGAAGAGTGGGCGAAGAAGTAATCGGTTACAGGAGCTGAAATAAATGAAACAGACGCTGATGTACATGTAAGTATGTTTGTTTCCTACGCTGATCAGAAAAGACACACATTATCTTGTCTGTACATATGTCCGAGCGAGTGCCAAAGTCTGGCCTAGCTAGGCCAATTGTACGAAAACACTCGTATTGACTTTTACCAACACACAGGCCAAACTTGTCTACCACCGGTTAAGCGGACGTCGTTCATATGTCATGAAATGCCAAATCAACGAAAACATACCCTACTAGTCTGTATTATGTCTGACCTGAATATTATCCACAGGAGATTGATACTAAGTAAATTCAACATGTCGCTCATATTCAGAGAGCAAAATGTAATCTCTTGAACAGACTGCATTTATTTATAACTTTAAATGTGCAATGTCTGTCTGTCCGTCTCTTGTCTTACAACTCGTGAATCGTTTGACGTAGACAACAATGTGTACGTCACTGTTAACACGTTAACGGTCTTGCAATGTCCTTGCAGAAACGTTGTGATGCAACCTTGTGTCAACGTCAATGTGTCAACGTAAATAGGAGCTGTTCAAAATCACTATAGTTCAACATCACTATGTACAGTTTTTGAACCGTGGGACCAAAGACCATCATTTCACCTTCAGGAATTAGGTGGAAAAATGCCTTGGAGCCAAGGGAAATTTTCTGTCTCTATATTTGGAGTAAGTAGTATTTAACGTCGCTTTTGACCATTTCTATCATATCACGACGATGCCTGTTTGTAATCAAGCAGTCTTAATGTCAACGTTTTATAATGCCGCCTCAAAGAAGCATCATGTGGTAAGCAGACATGACGCTTCACCGAGTCACATTATCACGACACCGGACCAACCAGTCTTTGATCTGTCCTCTTAAGGCTGAGTGTCTAGCGAGGAAACAACAATTCCATGTTTTAACCTTGTGTTTACCGTTATAAAAAATAAGTGGAGTACGCGGAAATCCTTCGTGGACCAACTCACAAATGGAGTACCTAGAAAAAATATGTGATTTTTGGTGGGAACAACAGTGGTCACCATAGCAACTCAGTTGGTGGGGCTAAAAAGTTCCGACGCTCAATATCGGATGGACCAAAAAATCTTAATATTGGCTGCTTTTTCTGTAAATCCATAAGAAATTAGACATGAATAATTAATAAATTACGTTATTTCAATATATAACATAAAGGATTTGCCTGCGGACCCATCTCTCCAACAAAGAAATAATTAAACTACGAGTTGGAAAGAACTCATTCATGCCAACTTGCCATAACTGTACGGTACCCCATGAGCACACTTTTCAGTTATATTTCTCTGTAAGAAAGTCAAATATCAACAACGTTCACAGACGAAGTTGATGAACTACATATTTGCGATGAATATTATGGCTACCATAGCAACTAACAGTCAGACACTTGAAAATCTTGATAAAATCAGATGAAAGTAGCACAATTACCCATATGGTGTATGTGTCATGCCTGTAATAAATAAACCATTGATGGGATTCGAACCTACAACCCTCCATACACGCGGATATCAGGTGCATTATGCATTTCAATATGCCTGGAGATCCAGTTGAACTTTAATTAGTTTCATAACCTGTGCGAACTGGTGATTGATACACGAAGTATTACCATCGGGACTTTTTAGTCCGATTCGAAAAAGTCTGATACTACCCAACGGGACTAAAAAATCCCAAAACTAATTAACCTAATTTTGATAGGAAACTGAGCCGTTTTCTCAGAAATGAAACTAGCATTATGTTATTGATGTTAGAAATCATTCATAAGAAAAATCCTGGTTAGATTGACTAAAAACTCCCTCAAGCAAGACTGCAACAACATTCCTCTGAAATCCACTATGCTTTGCTGAGAGGGTTAACCGCGTGTTTGATGACGTCACCGGTTTTTGTTGATCACAGGTCGCTGTAGTTTGTCTCAGATAGTCGGAGATAAATTTGCGCTTGTACCTAAATGTCCCAACGGTAGGCTTGTTGACCGGACTGAAAGCTCAGTCAATTAAGGCGGGGTGGGATTTTCAAGTCCCGTCGGTAAACAAAGGGTTAAGTCGTTGGTATCATCCGGCATAGAATTCTAAATTTGGAAAGAAACATTATGTTTCCTATGTTATAAGAACTAACACACGGTGTACGGTTTACTGCACAACGTATCATATACGCTACTTAGAAAAGATGTTCACGTCAGCAACTGCTGGTTGAATAGCCCTTTCTGATGTCAGTTCTCATTCTATGGGCTTTTTAGTGCACAATTACCTTATCTGTTTGACAACTGTGTGTAATTGTTTTGTTTTCATAGCAATTTTACCATGAAACTTGGGGTGGAGGTTCCTTGGTGGAACTCCGATACATTTCCCGGGTAGTGAATGGGTCAGAGTTGAGCTTTCTTTTCCCTGTGAGACAGTTTGCAGCGACACTTTGACAAGGTATATTCTGGCGGACGACAGATTGCTGCGATACTTTGAAACTGTTCATGAATGTATGATGGGGCCCCCCCCCCAAAAACGTATAAAAGGATATATTCTGCCGGACGACAGATTGCTGCGACAGTTTGAACCTCTTTCTTTGGCGACAGTTTGCAGCGACACTTTGAAACTTTTTCCCTGAGCGACAGATTGCAGTGACACTTTGACAAGGTGTATTTTCTCAGGCGACAGAATGCAGCGACACTTTCGGAAGGTATATTCTCTCGGATGACAGATTGCTGCGACAGTTTGAAACCATTTACCGAGCGACAGTTTGCAGCGACACTTTGACCAGCTATATTCTGTGGGACAACAGATTCCTGTGACAGTTTGAAACTGCTTTTCTTGGACGACAGATTGCTGCGACAGTTTGAATCTGTTTTTCCTCAGCGATAGCTTGCAGCGCCACTTTGGCAAGGTATATTATCTCATACGACAGATTGCTGCGACAGTTTGAAACTGTTTTTCCTGTGCGACAGATTGCAGCGACACATTGAAACCATTTTTCCTGAGCGACAGATTGCAGCGACACTTTGACAAGGTGTATTTCCTCAGGCGACAGTTTGCAGCGACACTTTTGGAAGGTATATTCTCTCGGATGACAGATTGCTGCGACAGTTTGAAACCATTTTTCCCGAGCGACAGTTTGCAGCGACACTTTGACCAGCTATATTCTGTGGGACGACAGATTGCTGCGACAGTTTGAAACTGTTTTTCTTGAACGACAGATTGCTGCGACAGTTTGAGACAAAGCGGTTGACCTGTCTATTTCATTCGGGGAAGAACTGGTGGGGTCATGTCTTTCAACCTCGACTGTGAAGTCAAAACAAACACGGCTATCAACATCAGAGATCAAAATAATCCAACAGGATGCAATATATAACATCTGCTATTCTCTCAGATGTGGGCGAGTGTCAAAGCGGTGTTAGGGAGGAATGTATGTGAGGTCGAGTGACAAAGCGGTGTTAGGGAGGAATGTATGTGAAGTCGAGTGTCAAAGCGGCGTTAGGGAGGAATGTATGTGTATGTGAGGTCGTGTCAAAGCGGTTTTAGGGAGGAATGCACGTGAATTTGAGTGTCGAAGCGGTGTTAGGGAGGAATGTATGTGAAGTCGAGTGTCAAAGCAGTGTTAGGGAGGAAGGTGTGTGAAGTCGAGTGTCAAAGCGGTTAGGGAGAAGTGTATGTGAAGTCGAATGTCAAATGTATGTTTAGTTCAATGTCAAAGTGGTGTTAGGGAGGATTGTATGTTAAGTCGAGTGTCAACCAGTGTTAGGCAGGAATGTATGTGAAGTAGAGTGCCAAACGGTGTTAGGGAGGAATGTACATGGAGTCGAGAAGTTGAGTGTCAAAGCAGTGTTAGGGAGGAATGTACATGAAGTCAAGTGTGAAAGCGGTGTTAGGGAGGAATGTATGTGAAATCGACTGTCAAAGCGGTCTTAGGGAGGAATGTATGTGAGGTCGAGTGTCAAAGCAGTGTTACGGAAGAATGTATGTGAAGTCGAGTGTCAAAGCGGTGTTAGGGAGGAATGTATGTGAGGTCGAGTGTCAAAGCGGTGTTAGGGAGGAATGTATGTGAAGTCGAGTGTCAAAGCGAGGAATGTACGTGAGGTCGTGTGTCAAAGCGGTGTTAGGGAGGAATGTATGTGAAGACGAGTGTCAAAGCGGTGTTGGGGAGGAATGTATGTGAGGTCGAGTGTCAAAGCGGTGTTAGGGAGGAATGTATGTGACGTCGAGTGTCAAAGCGGTGTTAGGGAGGAATGTACGTGAAGTAGAGTGTCAAAGCGGTGTTAGGGAGGAATGTATGTCGGGTCGAGTGTCAAAGCGGCATTAGGACTTAGGGTTAAGTATGGTTCATAACTATCAGGTTTAGGGTCATTTCAGCTATAAAAGTCATATAATTTCTCCACCAAAGCGTAACTAGGGTAATGTCGAAGCTGGGTGTTCCGCATGAGTGTGCTTCAAGTTGACTTTCAAAGCACTGTTACGAAGGAATGTATCTGAAGTGCAGTGTCAAAGCGGTGTTAGGGAGGAATGTACATGGAGTCGAGTGTCAAAGCGGTGTTAGGGAGGAATGTGTGTCAAGTTGAGTGTCAAAGCGGTGTTAGGGAGGAATGTACATGAAGTCAAGTGTCAAAGCGGTGTTAGGGAGGAATGTATGTGAGGTCGACTGTCAAAGCGGTGTTAGGGAGGAATGTATGTGAGGTCGAGTGTCAAAGCAGTGTTAGGGAGGAATGTATGTGAAGTCGAGTGTCAAAGCGGTGTTAGGGAGGAATGTATGTGAGGTCGAGTGTTAAAGCGGTCTTAGTGAGGAATGTACGTGAGGTCGTGTGTCAAAGCGGTGTTAGGGAGGAATGTACATGGAGTCGAGAAGTTGAGTGTCAAAGCAGTGTTAGGGAGGAATGTGCATGAAGTCGAGTGTCAAAGCGGTGTTAGGGAGGAATGTATGGGAGGTCGACTGACAAAGCGGCGTTAGGGAGGAATGTATGCGAGGTCGAGTGTCAAAGCCGTGTTAGGGAGGAATGTATGTGAAGTCGAGTGTCAAAGCGGTGTTAGGGAATAGGGAGGATGTACATGGAGTCGAGTGTCGAAGCGGTGTTAGGAAGGAATGTATGTGAAGTTGAGTGTCAAAGCAGTGTTAGGGAGGAATGTACATTAAGTCGAGTGTCAAAGCGGTGTTAGGGAGGAATGTATGTGAGGTCGACTGTCAAAGCGGTGTTAGGGAGGAATGTATGTGAGGTCGAGTGTCAAAGCCGTGTTAGGGAGGAATGTATGTGAAGTCGAGTGTCAAAGCGGTGATAGGCAGGAACGTATGTGAAGTCGAGTGTCAAAGCGGTGTTACGGAGGAATGTATGTGAGGTGGAGTGTCAAAGCGGTGTTAGGGAAGAATGTATATGAGGTCGAGTGTCAAAGCGGTGTTAGGGACGAATGTACGTGATGTCGAGTGTCAAAGCGGTGTTAGGGAGGAATGTATGTGAGGTCAAGTGTCAAAGCGGGATTAGGACTTAGGGTTAGGTATGCTCCATAACTATCAGGTTTAGGGTCATTTCAGCTATACAAGTCAGATAATTTCTCCATCTATAGCATAACTAGGCTAATGTCAAAGCTGAGTGTTCGTCATGCGTGTGCTTGAAGTTGACTTTCAAAGCACTGTTCTAGCGGTATTGTCGTTATCAAGTACGTCCGTCCATCCGTACGTACATGTACATAGTGAGATCTCTGCAAAACGGTTTCATCACCGATCAATTCCAAATTTGATATGCTCACTTATCTAGTCAGTGGCCAGAAGGCTATTGAATTTCGACCTGATTGGGCGGAAACCTTGGAGCCCATCTTTAACTTTTGGAAAATCGTTAGGTCAGCATTCAGGGATGTAGAAAGGTGCCAGTGTTCACATGTGCAATCCATCTCCAAACAGAACATACCCGGTCAAAGTGTCGCTGCAATCTGGTGCTCGGGAAACACAGTTTCAAACTGTCGCAGCAATCTGTTGCTCAGGAAAAACGGTTTCAAACCGTCGCAGCAATCTGTCGTTTGAGAGAATATACCTTGTCAAAGTGTCGCTGCAATGTCGCTCAGGAAAAATGGTCTCAAACTGTCGCAGCAATCTGTCGTTCAAGAAAAACAGTTTCAAACTGTCGCAGCAATCTGTCGTCCCACAGAATATAGCTGGTCAAAGTGTCGCTGCAAACTGTCGCTCGGGAAAAATGATTTCAAACTGTCGCAGCAATCTGTCATCCGAGAGAATATACCTTCCAAAAGTGTCGCTGCAAACTGTCGCCTGAGGAAATACACCTTGTCAAAGTGTCGCTGCAATCTGTCACTCAGAAAAAATGGTTTTAATGTGTCGCTGCAATCTGTCGCTCGGGAAAAACAGTTTCAAACTGTCGCAGAAATCTGTCGCTCAGGAAAAACGATTTCAAACTGTCGCAGCAATCTGTCGTTTCAGAGAATATACCTTCCAAAAGTGTCCCAGCAAACTGTCACCTGAGGAAATACACCTTGTGAAAGTGTCGCTGCAATCTGTCGCTCAGGAAAAATGGTTTCAATGTGTCGCTGCAATCTGTCGCACAGGAAAAACAGTTTCAAACTGTCGCAGCAATCTGTCGTCCGAGATAATATACCTTGCCAAAGTGCCGCTGCAAGCTATCGCTGAGGAAATACAGATTCAAACTGTCGCAGCAATCTGTCGTCCCACAGAATATACCCGGTCAAAGTGTCGCCGCAATCTGGCGCTCGGGGAAAAACAGTTTCAAACTGTCGCAGCAATCTGTCGCTCAGGAAAAACGGTTTCAAACTGTCGCAGCAATCTGTCGTTTGAGAGAATATACCTTGTCAAAGTGTCGCTGCAATATGTCGCTCAGGAAAAATGGTCTCAAACTGTCGCAGCAATCTGTCGTTCAAGAAAAACAGTTTCAAACTGTCGCAGCAATCTGTCGTCCCACAGAATATAGCTGGTCAAAGTGTCGCTGCAAACTGTCGCTCGGGAAAAATGGTTTCAAACTGTCGCAGCAATCTGTCATCCGAGAAAATATACCTTCCAAAAGTGTCGCTGCAAACTGTCGCCTGAGGAAATACACCTTGTCAAAGTGTCGCTGCAATCTGTTGCCCAGGAAAAATGGTTTCAATGTGTCGCTGCAATCTGTCGCTCGGGAAAAACAGTTTCAAAATGACGCAGCAATCTGTCGCTCAGGAAAAACGGTTTCAAACTGTCGCAGCAATCTGTCGTTTGAGAGAATATACCTTGTCAAAGTGTCGCTGCAATATGTCGCTCAGGAAAAATGGTCTCAAACTGTCGCAGCAATCTGTCGTTCAAGAAAAACAGTTTCAAACTGTCGCAGCAATCTGTCGTCCCACAAAATATAGCTGGTCAAAGTGTCGCTGCAAACTGTCGCTCGGGAAAAATGGTTTCAAACTGTCGCAGCAATCTGTCATCCGAGAGAATATACCTTCCAAAAGCGTCGCTGCAAACTGTCGCCTGAGGAAATACACATTGTCAAAGTGTCGCTGCAATCTGTCGCTCAGGAAAAATGGTATTAATGTGTCGCTGCAAACTGTCGCAAAGGAAAAACAGTTCCAAACTGTCGCAGCAATCTGTCGTCGCACAGAATATAGCATGTCCATTCACATTTCTCCATTTCCCTATCAATAGTTTTCATTCATAGGAAGTGTTACGAGAAAATCGGTCAGGTTTGACAAGTGTAGAAAGGTGCCGTGTTGGCATGTCCAATGCATCTCCAAACAGGAGATACTCGGTCAAAGTGTCGCTGCAAACTGTCGCTCAGGGAAAACAGTTTTAAACTGTCGCAGCAAACTGTCGTTTGAGAGAATACACATTGTCAAAGTGTCGCTGCAATCTGTCGCTCAGGAAAAATGATTTCAAACTATCGCAGCAATCTGTCGTTCCAGGGATAACAGTCTAAAACTGGTTATACTTCTGTATCTTAACTTCCATGTTTTCAGGTTTGCTCAAAGTCTTGCTGTTTTTGGCAGAAATTAAAATTTCAAACTGTCGCTCTAAACTGTCGTCCTTGGAAATGGTCTCACACTGCCTTCACTACTGCATCCCGCATTTCGTGATCCCTTACATGGAAGACCCACCATATTCTCTCGATCGCGACGGATCTCTTTCCTGGTCTATAGTCTCACTTCAGCTTATCCGCTAATCCATTCGATTAACTACAGGCGTGAGTCTAATCCTGGGAAGCGAGAATGTCCGATATAGAACTACTTTCGGCAGCTATTTCAGGTATTCTGGAAATCCCTGATCTAATTCCATCAGAAATATCACGTGGATTACCTCAGCCAATCAGTATTCAACTGGGTGTTCTATTTGTTCGGAATTCCCGTTTCAGATGACTTCTCAATTGTTATGTGATTCTATAATATTTGTATATCCCTCAGAGAGGAATCCAGGCCCAAGAAAAGTTGTAAAAATCGGTTTAGGTTTAATGATTCGACGAGTCAGAATCAGGATCTTCATAAAAATGTAGTCAGATGACCAAGCTTGTCCTTCAAACATTTTCCGCTCATGTAATTACACAGGTCATTTACACCACCCATGTACACCCATGGCCATACAGGGACAGCGTACATTATCTTTATACTTGTAAATGAGCGGATAGTATATAAAATACAACACATATAAGGGATGTGGGAAGAGGTGCCGACATACTGACAGAGCCACATGACTTCACAGTATAGTCTTCTGGTTAACCTATTCTAAAGCACATATAAAAAATCTAACGATTCGTGATATGTGTTGTATCTCAGGTACGCTTTTAATGTACCTGTTAATGTGGCAACTTGGATGACATGCCCGCACGGCCCCTAGCACCGGCATAACCGGTATTAGATACAAATCTAGAGAGCTATGATGGAAATGCTCTGACAACTCGTATATTGGTAATTGGTGAGCTGTGTCTCTCTGACAACTCGTACACCGGGTATTGGTGAGCTGTATTGTCTTCAGATGACAATGACGGCATTTAACACAAAATACTAGTCTGTAAGGCCCGATGTCGACCCAGCATCAAGACCAAGCGCGGTCATCTGATTATATATTTATAAGTTCAGCATTAACATCATCACCCATGGCTAATGTTGGTTGTTTTAAACATATTTCATTGTAGACATGGCAAAAGGATTGGGCACAGGTTCTTGCAAATTGCAAGCCATTTCCTTTTAGAGTTCAGGAAGGCATATGGAATGAAGTCATGGTATCAAGTACTGTCGGTACGTCAAAATGTGAGACAGAGATAAGCATCATGTTATTGGTCAACATTAATGTGAAATTTCGCCAATCTGTTATCCAGGCTGTTATCGGTCAATATTAATGTAAAACTGATCAAGACTTGTTATCCAGGCTGTTATCGGTCAATATTAATGTGCAAGTGGACAAATCTGTTATCCAGGCTGTCGTTGGTCAATATTAATGTAAAACTGTACAAATCAGTTATCCAGACTGTTTCGGCCAATATTAATGCAAAACTGTACAAATCTGTTATTCAGGCTGTTGTCGGTCAATATTAATGCAAAAGTGCACAAATATGTTATCCAGGCTGTTGTCGGTCAATATTAATGTAAAACGGTACAAATGTGTTATCCAGACTGCTGTTGGTCAATATTAATGTAAAATTATCCAGGCTGTTGTCAGTCAATATTAATGTAATACTCTACAGATCTGTTATCCAAGCTGTTGTCGGTAAACATTAATGTAAAACTGTACAAATCTGTCATCCAGGTTGTTGTCGATCAATATTAATGTAAAACTGTACAAATCTGTTATCCAGGCTGCTGTCAGTCAATATTAATATAAAACTGTACAAATCTGTTTTCCAGGCTGTTGTTGGTCAATATTAATGTAAAACTGTACAAATCTGTTATCCAGGCTGTTGTCAGTCAATATTAATGCAAAACTGTACAAATCTGTTATCCAGGCTGCCGTCGGTCAATATTGATGTAAAACTGTACAAATCTGTTATCCAAACTGTTGTCGATCAATATTGATGTAAAACTTGACAAATCTGTTATCCAGGCTGTTGTCGGTCAATATTAATGTAAAACTGTACAAATCTGTTATCCAGGCTGTTATCGGTCAATATTAATGTAAAACTGTACAAATCTGTTATCCAGGCTTTTGTCAGTTAATTTTGATGTCAAACTGTACAAATTTGCTATCCAAACTGTTGTTGGTCAATATTAATGTGAAACTGCACAAACAAGTTATCCAGGCTTTTGTTGGTCAATATTATTGCAAAGCAGATCAATATTTGTTATCCAAGATGTTATCGGTCAGAATTAATGCAAAACTGATCAATATTTGTTATCGGTCAATATTAATCTGAAGATGGACACATCTGTTATCCAGGCTGTTGTTGGTCAATATTGTTGTAAAACTGTACACATCAGTTATCTAGGCTGTTATTGGTTAATATTATTGTAATTCTATTATCCATTTCTATCATTTATTGTAGGAGTGATTATAAGGCATTTGTAGGATTACATTTTAACAATTTGTGTATTTTTTTATTGAATTCTACTGACAGTGTCGAAAAACTTTGATTCTCTGATTATTCTTTTTAATTGGCGCTTGTATTCGGATATATATTTTTATTAGCATGGTATGAGGAATATTTTGGTATATAATATTGGTCATCAAATACCTTGCACACTCGATTATCACGACACCTGTAGTTTTACAAGGAACCATGCCGACCAGTGTTACAAGGAACCATGCTCACCAGTGTTACAAGGAACCATGCTGACCAGTGTTACAAGGAACCATGCTGACCAGTGTTACAAGGAACCATGCTGACCAGTGTTACAAGGAACCATGCTGACCAGTGTTACAAGGAACCATGCTGATCAGTGTTACAAGGAACCACGCTGACCAGAGTTACAAGGAACCAAGCTGACCACTGTTACAAGGAACCACGCTGACCAGTGTTACAAGGAACCACTCTGACCAGTGTTACAAGGAACCATGCTGGCCAGTGTTACAAGGAACCATTCTGACCAGTGTTACAAGGAACCATGCTGGCCAGTGTTACAAGGAACCATGCTGACCAGTGTTACAAGGAACCATGCTGACCAGTGTTACAAGAAACCATGCTGACCAGTGTTACAAGGAACCATGCTTATCAGTGTTACAAGGAATCATTCTGACCAGTGTTACGGGGAACCATGCTGACCAGTTTTACAAGGACCCAAGCTGACCAGTGTTACATGGAACCATGCTGACCAGTGTTACAAGGAACCATGTTGACCAGTGTTTCCTCCTCTCAAGAGGGCCTACATGTAAGAGAGAAATTATATCATACCTGTCGTGGAGTTGTGAGACTGGGCTGATAAGGAAACGTTTGTATGGACGGGAACAGATGAAGACACAAACTTCGGGCAGCCGCTGTTAAATCTGTTCGCATCCTGCCTCAGATCACACAAAATCACACATAAAACGTTTCTGGAGCTTTACGCGATGCGAAATGGAACTGTTAAATAGGCTAACCAGTCTGTTCATGTTCCCAGTGCGTGCCCAAGTCTGCTTAATCTAACCGCTGGAAAATTTACGGTTATTCCCCTTATTTCCCTTTATTTCGGATCAACAAATGATGTCAGGTCATACCCGTCTATCTTCCGTGACGCGTCTATAAAAGGGGAGGAGTCCGTTACACGTCTAGAAAATTATACATCAAACTATACCACAGGCTGAATGGGAGGTGTGTTATGTTTTGTGTGTGACCTACATATTATTCAGAGAAGCTTGATAAAATATATCCGACATATGGCTCATACACAGTGAGTGACTGTATTTTGTATCGGTATAATATATACCAATACCAATATGCTGATGTTTAGTGTAACAAGCACACCGATTCGACAAACGACAATTCATTACCCCCACAGTAAGAAACCGTCAAAAATTGAATTGCTGCTTTGGCGTGGGCTTTCATAACCACCGATTTGTCAATGGGTGTGGAGCAATATTGTCTAGGCTTTCCAAAAGTCAAGGTCAATTTTAAATCTTCGATACCTTGACAATTTTCAAAGCTACAACACAGTGCGTTCTATCCACCGTCGCATATACAGGATATAGTTCGTATATGGGGACGTGTGGTTTTATTTACCAGCTATTTCAGTGATATACTATTGTAGTGTTACAGTAGATTTATTGAGATTTTCACTGATTTATCAACTGATTGTAGCATTAATTGACATTCAGATCTGTTGTTGCCTTGTAGAGCTTGTAGTCTAACTGCGAACGCGAGGTCGGCCGATCGTTAGTTGAATTTAATTCAGTCTGGTGGACTACTTTCCTGCATTGTTGATTGGTTGTATTCTGTAACCTTGCGCGGTCGGGTTAAGCGTTGATGGGAATAATGTTGTTAGATTTCCACTGGCGTTTAACGCCAATGGAAACATATCTGTATGCAACCTGCGAGCGTATGTCAGCTGCAGGGTTAATGAACGAGACACTATGTTAACCTTAGCTAAAACCTAGCCTACATGAAACAGAAGTATAATGGCCAGAGCAAGATGCTATACCCCTCCATCTTCCCCCCCCCCTCCCCCATCTTTTCCCCACACACACCAACAGTTTTTATAACTGCGACTTGGTTTTCATTCAGGATATTTCAAATGCAGTACTTTACCTTACCCGCGAATGATTTGAAACTAGTCCAGTACAGAATGAAAAATCAGCATTTTCCGGCTCCCTTACAGCATGGAATTGCAGCATATTTAAAAAAATAGTATATGAGTAAATTAAAAATAGAAAAAGGAATGATCACTTCAAAAGGAACGACTAGTGGATATCTAAAAACTCTTATGCATAGACTACTATTTATGAAGCTGTTGCACTGTTTTGTCCACAGTACACTTTAATATATTAACAATCAATTCTTAGAAATGAGAAAGCCATTTTTAATATTTCAGAAGAGCAGTCCGACAAAGGTAAAATCAGATGACGGATTTCAGGCAGCGGGTAAAACCCAGACGGGGTATAGAAACCCTGAAGAATTGGGTTTATCGCTGATATATAATAAATGCAGAGCACGAACGAATATATCATTCCAAAATTAGCGAAGGTCTTTATTATGACAATTAGTTTGTTAGATAAAATTAAGTTTTAGTGTCGATTTTTGTACCCAGACAAATTGTCGAGATATTTTTAGCGCTGAAAACCAAATATGACAGCTAAAACCAGAAATGTTGCAGTTGGATCCAGATGTCGCCTGTCCATATCTACCAAAATAAATCAAATTGAGTCATTCAGCTTAAAGAGTAACAATAGCCTAACGGAGAATACATGGTAGATGACTTGTTTCTATAAGAAAATCTGGAAGATAAAGAGCCTTTGGGACTAATCATAGTTTTCTAAACTACGGTTGCTTTATTGATGAGAATATTTTAAAAAAATTACCAGGGTAAAATAAAACAATCCTATGTAAACACTCATATATGTTAAAATTATATTTTTCAGGGGTCGTACTTTAATTCAAGAATACTTTTAATTAAAAATTGATCGCGCTGTGAATGGCGGTCTAAATTATTTTGTTTTTATTTTCTCTGTCGTTCAAGCAAGGAAAATAATAATTCATAGACGGTCAGGAGAACCCAGATAATAGAATATGTTGACCGATATCATTAGAAGGATACAGATAATAGAATATGTTGACCTCTATCGTTTTTAGAACTTTTCCCCTACAAATATCAAGGTAGAAATAATATTAAAGACTCGCAAATTTGTCAGGTTAAAACTGTTATTTAACTGAATAATTTATAAATTAAAGACTATATTTAAATAATACTATATTAAAATTCTTATATGATAAGCCTATATTTACAATTTAACTCTCCTTGAATGGAATATTCATATATTGGGGCACATGATCAGTTTGTTGTCATTGATACCTAGAATTCATTCTGCTGGAGTTGATATTGATACTGCAACAAATGATCAACCGTTTTAAAGGATTTTAAACAAATTTTTTTTCTCTGGAATATGTGTCAGAAGAGTTAGTGCTTACTTAAGAACTTTTTTATTAATTTTTCCTTGTCCCCTGTGGGCGTATTTGACCTGTAGCTCAATTTCCGCCAGTTAACCCGTTAATAAGCTTAGGCATCACGTGACATTGTGACGTCAGACAGGCGACCGTCTCCTGTGAGCAGCTGTCACCGCTATATATTAAGCTGCGGATTTGCGATTACTCCATCGCGTATCGAGTGCTGTTGTTACAGAGTATTTTGAAAAATTTTAAAAAGCGTTTGTCTGAAAAGAAAATGATATTGCATGTGCAGTGTATTTAATTACTGGACCTTTGTAAATTTTAAATATTGGGCGTGCAAGACTGTTACCTAAAGAATTAAGCGAAAGCATTGTAATTAGCTTATGACACATATAGTCAGTCTAAATTCTGCGCAATATGGAATAATTTGCTGCGAAAAAGAGAAAAAAGGTTGCCATGCAAATACTGGTAAGGGCCATTCATTTTTAGCCGAATAGATGAAAATGAGTTTTGAAAAATTTCTCAAATTTATTTTCAAATAGAAGTGAACAATGTTAAATTTGGGAAATGGTTTAAAATTCACTGTCAACTATTCAGCGAAAACTGAATCTCCTTTACCGATATTTTTATGGTAGCCTTTCTCTTTTCTGTATTTCGCAGGAGCTTATTCCATATTGCATTTAATTTGGATTGACGAAATGTGTTCACTTTATTGTTGGCTTATACAGGTTTGCATGCTCAGTAGTTACAGAGGTTCATGAATTGAATGCACTGCAAATACGGCGTAATTTTTTCCTGGTATACGCTTTCCAGCAATTTGCAAAATACCCTGTAACAACAACACTCGCTTCATTAATACCGTAATCTATTTAATACTTCGATTTTTGGTAATCTACAAGGAATTGTTAGCAAGTGAATGTCTCCCGCTTGGTGAATTGGATCAAAGCAATGCTTGACGAATGTGGATTTAGCTATCTACGGAATAGAACATTCGACCATATATGGTTTAAATCTCTTGTTAAACGGAGGCTTAAAGATGAGTACATTCAAACATGGAGGTCATCAATTAGAAACTCTAGTAAGGGAATATTTTATAAAATTGTTAAATCGGAATTTTGTGTTGAGCCTTATTTATATGAGCTCCCATTCCATACTGTCGCGACGCTTTTGAAATTTAGAACAAGCAACAACCGCTTGCCGAAAGAGACCGGGCGATGGTCAAAAATGGATGGAAATTTATTTCAGAAAGCTGTCGGAGATGAATATCATTACATTGTAAATTGCTGGGAATTGAACAAAGAACGACACTGATCCCTGCCCAGTTATTTCTACAGAAAACCGAGTGTATTCAAAATTAAGGAATTATTTCAGACAACAAGTGTCCCGTTATTTAACTAGTAAAATTGATCAGAGTTATTTTAAGCTGCACAGCCACTCCAAATATTATTGTTGCTATCGCTAGCTTTATTTGAATACATGTATGGTATGACTGCTTATATGCCATGTTGTTGGTCTGAGGAAAAACATTATCGGTACTACTATTACTACTCCTGATGATTAGCGATTGCTGATTGCTTTGAGAAACGTGTCGATCTAATATTTCATTTTAAAATACTTCTATTATTGTGAATACTTGTAACTTTCTCTGTTATTTTTTTTCTTCTTGGTTGAAATAATCAATCGGAAAAGAAAAAGTTTAATAATAGTTAATTTATAAATTATTGAGGTAACTAAATTACCATCTCTAAAATACATATTCGCTTAACTTATACGAGACGTTACATTTTGTTGATTGAGGGTACAGGTAGGTTTATATACATACATGTAGGTGAAATCAACTCACTTGAATAGTTGAAAGTACAATACAGCGAAGAAGGAAACAACAAACTATGATATATACAAAATAAACTACAAGACAGTTGAATGTGTGAAACAGGTCATTTCATACATTTAATCGGTACAAAGGTGTAGATGACATACTATTGTTCCGATCAGGACAAGATTTGCTGATTTGTAGGGATTCCTTTATATTTAGATGGGAGTCGAATTTAGCATTGTCTACTACAATAGTATATCTGGCATGGTTAGCATTATGTCCTCTGTACAATCAGTGGTCACCAAATGCAGACTTCTGATATTCAATGAAGGTTAAATTATGTTATAACATCCTTTCATGTACATGTCTAATTGTTTTTTCCATGTAGATATATTGACAACCGCACAATGTATTTTGTATATAACATTTGATCTAAGATCGTCTTTGGTATTTATTTCAAAAATATTCTCATTACTCGACAAAAATCCTATAGTTTTATAAATTATGGTTATTCTCAAAGGTGTCATATCTTCCCGCCTTGTATCCAAAAAATTCTCAAAATTGTTTTCTCATTAAAGTAGTATGTTAATCCACTTAACTCTTTTATCATTTTATCAAATTGAGTAATTATTACTCTACATCACAGGTATTGTATTTGAAAGAAAAGATCTACCAACCTCGATTCAGGTGTAGTGCCAGGTTTTCTCAGTTGTATTGCAGTCTGTATTCCTCTAGAGACTATAAACGTCCTGCTACACACAGACTGGTGCGTGAATGATCTAGATAAATGTACGAAACATTAAACGTGGTCTGGACAAGTCTATTACGAACATAACAGAGGGGCGTAAGATATTGTTATATTGGCAACAAGAAAGAACTTCAGTAGCCATCCATATATATATGTAGCTTACTTTGTGCAGTAAGATTAGATACAATGTTTTTCCTGTTATATCTTGCCAGCAATGTTTACATATATTTTCACTGATATTGTACATATTGTAACGATGTAAAATAATTGGACCTCCAACAATATTAGTGAATCGGACTTTCCGAGAAAGATATTTTTATCTCATGTCACGGTGTTCTGACAAAACATATCCTATTTATCCGCTCAACGCTTATGTCGTGCATGGGCACTAAGGCGATAGAAAAACACGTCGAGGACTGTATATACATCGTCTTACTTCGGCCCATTTGTTTATCCGTTCGACAGTCTACACGTTTGAGACTAATCTTGGGAAGGGAGTCGTTCATTATCTCCATTAAGAATCTACTTTCGGCAGCTACTTCAGGCTTTCTGGGAATCCCTGCTCTGATTTCATCATCAATTACAACACATATAAGGGAAAACACATATCACGTGGATTGCGTCAGCCATTAGTATTCATCTGCGTGCCATATTTGTTAGGAATTCCCGTTCCAAATCGGACTTCTCGAAATTTTATGTGAATCTCTCATATTTTTATTTCCTCAACACCAGACATATTTACTTTATCCACACGGATTTCTCAAATCTGTCCTTCTAGACGGATCAAGACCGAAGATTAGGCCTATACGAGTGGTGAAAAATTGAGCGCTTTGTGCCAATGGTCAACCATCATGGGCAAGCTCAGGATAAGGTTCATTGACGTCATCATGATCAGGGGTAAATGTGGAGGCTGACGTGAAATGAAGAAGCCAGGTTTTAAAATGAGACCAAGGTGAAATGAGGCGAGGGGTGGTTTTTAATGAAGAGCGAACAAGTGCTGCTTGGGTTCGATTCTGCGGAAATGAAATGGGAGCAAAGTTCTGGTTCAATGTCAGACAGGGATTAAAGTGTAGAAGCTGTATGACCGGTGAAGGTACAAGGATTCGACCAATCATAATCCGAATCTCGCTGAAAATATAGCCAGACGATCATGCGCGCCCTTTATACAGGATAAGCCCAAAAATGTCCACCTGTGGTTTTGTTCATTTATTCATATGAAGTTACACTTTATTGATAACACATGTTATATTCTAATTCCTACCTCAAACGAATATAAAATATTTACAAACTAACATGAACGCTCATCATCGAGCACAAATCAATACGTGCTGTGTTACTCAGTGATTCCCTTAGTGGACTCACATCCATTGAACATTCTATATCTGGTAGTAGACCTGATCTCATACCCAAAATAGAATGAATCTGTACACAAATACACAACGAGGGTATAAACGCCATTTTAACGAAACAGCCGATAAAACTGCCAAAGACAGTCTTACTAAAACTGCACACGATGTGCCAATATGATTAGGATGTCAGGAACTCAACACTTATCATTAAACGCAAAATAGATAGCAAGTAGCGAAAGGAATGGAAAGAAGAACGTGGACGATGGTTACATAAGATTTTTGATGGAGAGAAAAGACAAGTCCAGGGATTCCAGTTAGACAATAAACGTGATGACCGCATCTATACCAGATTAAGACTAGGCAGAACCGGGCTTAAATCACGTCTGTCCATGCTTCTGAAAAACACCTCACCACTCTGTACCGCATACAACAATGTAGAAGAAACAATAGAACATGTCCCACTTGAATGCACAAAACACTACCCACAACGTGAGGCTCTTCGAAACGAACTAAAAAAATTCAACACTCCCTTAACCCTATACCTGGCATGGAAGGGGGGGGGGGAGCGAAATGGCCCCCTACAAAATGCCCTGCGTTATCTCCGGAACAACAACAATGGAGAGCTGAAACTCCTCCACTTTATAGTTCATCGCATTTTGAGCCCATTTCATAACCCCCCGAGCAGAGGATCATGGGAAAATTCAAGATGGCGGCCACGTAGGATACCAGCAACGCACGGTGATGTTTTTGTCACGTTTCTTCAAAATTTCTAATTTTCCGCCATGAAAAGTGGGCAAAGACTATTTTATTTCACATCTCAATAATATTTACTAATTTATCATGCAGTTTTTGTGGAGAAATTGCATAAATAAAAAAAAATCTGACTGAAAAATCGACCAAAAATGCCGTTTTTGAAAATGACGTCACTGAGACGTCATCAAAGCGACCATCTTGCATTTTTTTTCATTTTCTGTTAGAGCTTAATCCAAGGGTATAGTGTGGTTAGTTTCAGCCCCTAGCTCAAGGGGTAAGAAAAATAATTAGGGGGGGGGCATTTCGCGCCCCCCCCCTTCCAGGCCTGGAATATTAGCGATATTAAACCCTAAGCCCTCCAATAGAAATCAGGTATTCACGTCCTTAATCAATTTTATCAGAACACTATCCCGTGCCTGCCCACTTAACAAGAGAAAAACACTTTTTTTTAATTATATAATCAACTATGACACGATGTGCTACATTTTATAGGCCAAATCATTCTTCTGACTTCAACAAAGGGTATGGTAGCAGCGGAGTTACCTTGATACTGAGGGCCGTGTGCACCATAGCCATACAAAACGTTATGGCCGTAATAAACTATCCATATATAACACCCGGCCAAAATGTCACCGACACATTTAGAAATAAAATAGGCATGGCAACAACGGAGTTACCTTGATACTGAGGGCCGTCTGTCCCACGGTCCTACAAAACAAACGATGGCCAAATCTAATAAAGTGCATATCAACAATAGCACGGACTAAACGCTTATAGCAAGCAGTATTCCGCATAAAATACAGGAAATGGTGATAGCGGAGTTACCTTGATACTGAGGGCCGTCTATCTCATTGTCCTACAAATAATTTATGGCCATCAGACGATAATTTATATGGAGAAAATATCAAACTATTTATTTGTCTATTCAACTAGTATTGTAGCAGTCCGAATGTTTACTTATTTATTGTCCCCCACCATGTAAGTGGGAGGGGGACTTGGAAATGCTAACGTCCGTCAGTCCGTCCGTACGTCCGTCCGTCCCAACCATGCTGTGAACGCGATATCTCGAGAACAATTCAACTTATCAACTTCAAACTTGGGGGGTGACTTGACATCAGTGAGAAGATGGCTGGGATTGTTTTTCACCAAACTGCGTTATCCAAGATGGCCGCCGTCGGCCATCTTAGATTCCAACCATCCCAAAAATGTTGTGAACGCGATATCTCGAGAACAGTTCAACCGATTGACTTCAAACTTGGGGGGTGACTGGACATCAGTGAGAATATGGCTGGGATTGTTTTTCACCAAACTGCGTTATCCAAGATGGCCGCCGTCAGCCATCTTAGATTCCAACCATCCCAAAAATGTTGTGAACGCGATATCTCGAGAACAGTTCAACCGATTGACTTCAAACTTGGGGGATGACTTGACATCAGTGAGAAGATGGCTGGGATTGTTTTTCACCAAACTGCGTTATCCAAGATGGCCGCCGTCAGCCATCTTAGATTCCAACCATCCCAAAAATGTTGTGAACGCGATATCTCGAGAACAGTTCAACCGATTGACTTCAAACTTGGGGGGTGACTTGACATCAGTGAGAAGATGACTGGGGTTGTTTTTCACCAAACTGCGTTAACCAAGATGGCCGCCGTCAGCCATCTTAGATTCCATCCATCTCCAAAATGTTATGAACACGATATCTCGAGAACAATTCAACCGATCGACTTCAAATCTGGGGAGTTACTTCACATCAATAAGAAGATGACTGGAATTGTTTTTCACCAAACTGCATTAACCAAGATGGCCGCCGTCGACTATATTGTTAACGAGATATCTCAAGAACAATTCAACCGATTTACTTCAAACTTGGGATGGCTTCACAATGGTGTGACATTTTCCGTCCGTCCCTCATAACGTCCTTCCGTCCCTCATACCGTCCTTCCATCCCAACCATCTTGTGAACGCGATATCTCAAGAACAATTCAACCGATTAACTTCAAACTTAGTGGATGGCTGGGATCTCAGAAGAAAGTCACTCATTTTTCGGCACAACTATGCCACCGGATGATCTTTCTCGATCACCCTGTTCCCTTTCTTCCATAGACAATTTGCAACATTGTCCTTCACAATTATATCTCCTTCACATCAACAACACCACACTCCTAGCAACAATTTACCATAACACAAAATATATATGGTGATTATATCCCGTGTATGTGAGCAGCTCATCTCCAGACAAGCTTTTAGGCGGGGGACCTGCTAGCCTGTTCATTTGTTTATCTATTTATTTATTCACTTAATTATATATTGCTATTTATATTATGTGACTGACGGTCAGGAGGGTGTCTGTTGTGGGATGAAGATATATCAAACTATTGCATCGAAAAACAAGAGAAAACACGAATCTCTACAAACCTTCCATTTCATATGATACAGGCACGGCACGACGAAGACCACAGACGGACTAGACAAGACCTGAAACAGCAGACGGATGACGATTACATGAATATGAACAGCACCTTCAGTGACAACGCCGCACAATGAGAACGTCCAGAATCAGAATAATCAATCCTATACCACACCAGACAAGCTACCCCATAGATGACACCGAACTAACGCTTCAACACAGAATATGATCCGTTGACTTTCACGCACTATATGACGTAGACCTGCCGTTCTGTATCCCCAATACACATTTCAAGCAATTGTTACAGGCACAGATTTCCGGAAGAACCCACCCGGTTCCCAAGACTATAGTTGGGCAAGTCGTCTCGAAAAATCTTGAAGACGCCCATGGTTCTCCCAGTTTTTTTTTCTGGTCGGCTTTGTCCGTACGAATGGGGTACCAAGACATAGGAATCATCCACGCGATTATAACGAACACATTATTTATCAGTATAATCTAACGAATAACAGACTTAGCAACTTGTACATAGCGACTCTTCTTTACTTCTAATTATATCTCTCTCTGCTCTCTCATTGTTATTTATTATTTAATTATTTATGTTAATATCTAGCGCTGCAAAAGAGGTAGTAATACCACAATGTTATCAATAATTCCCCTGTCTGAGGGAGTAATACCAAAATGTTATCAATAATTCCCCTGTTTGAGGGAGTAATACCACAATGTTATCAATAATTTCCCTGTTTGAGGGAGTAATACCACAATGTCAGCAATAATTGCCCTGTTTGAGGGAGTAATACCACAATGTCATCGATAATTCCCCTGTTTGAAGGAGTAATACCGCAATATTATCAATAATTCCCCGGCGTGAGGGAGTAATACCGCAACGTTATCAATAATTCCCCTGTTTGAGGGAATAATACCACAATGTCATCAATAATTCACCTGTTT
>JAVTVY010049675.1:0-23743 GCA_036873755.1 Hanleya hanleyi
AACACGCCCCTAAGGTAGATTGACAGGGAAACCCCCGCTCTGCAGAAAACAGCATGGCAGAAAGCGGAAGATTTCAACCGTCAACGAGACTATCCATAGCTCAAAACAGTGCACTCTTATCTTATAAAGAACGGACAGTATCTTCAGTGATGTTTTAGTGGTACATAGATGTTTAAGACGTAAGAATAATGTGCCAAAGAAGGGACAAATAAATATACTTGTCAGCTTCCAAGATCGTCGGAAAAGGTGAGCAAATAACAACAACAACATCCTCAAGTTCTTGACAGGTGCACGAAATAATTAATCAAAGTTGCCACTAAGAATTGATCCGAGAAGAGAGAATGAGGGGGCTTGACAGATGGAAATATTATGTGATACGTCTGTAGTTATGGGAATTAAGAGAAGGTATATTGTTTAATATGAATGTGGGGATTAAACAGTGTCTATGTCACAGGGGCTCGTTACCGTTGTTAATTGGTTAAATAGGTTGATTATAGAGGGGGGGGGGGTCGAGGTCGGTAATAAAAGAGGAAAGGAGGACATTCAAGTTGGCGCCGTCGCCACACCACGCTCACAAAACTCCGGTTTTATATCCCCTTGTCTTCGAAAATCGAATAAACTTCACTTTCAACCGATCGAGGAATGGTCAAGTCGCATATATCTTACTTTACCTTCTCTCGATCTGGCCTCTTCAGGGAAAAACTTGCATTTACCCACCCAATTTTAACCGATATTTCCAGATTGACCGTAATCTCGATACTTTCTCTCGCCATGATGCCCGAGAATGAGCGAGACTTCCTCGCCAGGCACCAAGTTCGTCGTGAGCCGCCCACTTCTCATAAAGCCTTTGCTATCGCTTCCTGTAGGCCATACATAGAGCGTATATGCCTACTGAATTCCGATTAGCAGGAATCATTATTTGTAGCGACAATTAGAAAATTTCTAGAACTACGACAAGTCGGCAGGATGGATGGGCACAGTGTTAATACTTGTTTACAACACTTGTTTAGTTTCTGCTAGACAAAAAGAACAAATATGGCTGTGGTATCGTTTAGCATACAAATTCATTATATTTGGGGGGTATACATGTACATAGGGGGGTATACATGTACATAGCTAGGTTGAGGGAGAAATCTGTATGATGTACATGTATGAAAAAGGAAAATTGTGGGCATATGGGTTTATTAGTGGGCTTGATCTCTGTATCCATTGATGTTGTAATTGGGGCCGATATGAATGTGGGAGGTGAAAAGTATCGAGCTGACGACATGAGACGGAGTTTATGGCCGGCGAGACAGAGTAGATTAGTCACGGACAATAAAGGGAAGGTTGTCAGTGTCTATGTGATACTTGTTCAAGGGACCATGTGTAGGAAGGTGTGGGGGAACGGCTTGCACGGCATGTCCTGCCATGACCAGTGCCCATCGTACCACGATGGAGTGCCCAAGTAAATCCAAGTTTACCCCTCAGCTCAATGGAAGTTTATGGCTCTTTGCAGGCTCAAATTGAAAGCCGATATACACCGTTTTTAATTGGTTTATTAGGATGATGGGGGAAGGGGATTTCATTACTCCCTCACCCCCCCACCCCGCCCCCCCCCCCTGTCCATCGACAATGGTTTGGGAGAGGGGCATTAACTTTTACAATAATGACTATTGACCGTCATTAGATAGGGAGAGTTATATATTATATATTAATTATTATCATACAGCTGTCTCCACAAATGTTCAAGCTGATTGTTCTTGTTCTCACGGTTTTAGACGTTTTCGGAGTTCTTTCTGAAAATATTTCATTCTTCACAGAGATGTGCATCAGTAATCGCAATCTCAAAATCAGACTTTTTCTTTATCATGCACTCTCACCTCAAGTCAAACTACATGTAGGGATCACGAAACAATGCATACAATAGCCAAGTCTGGGGACCAAAATGTGTTTAGACTGGGGACCAACCCTAACCCGGTTAGTAACCGTGTTTTATTGGTCTCGCGTCAGCTGATAGTCGGCTCCCGACGAACCCTGGTAGGAAAGTCTCGCTCATTCTCGGGCACTGTGGCGAGAGAAAGTATCGCGATTACGGTCAATCTGGAAATATCGGTTAAAATTGGGCGGGTAAATGCAAGTTTTTGCCTAAAGAGGCCAGATCGGGAGAAGGTAAAGTAAGATATATGCGATTTGACCATTCCTCGATCGGTTGAAAGTGAAGTTCATTCGATTTTCGAACACAAGGGTATATAAAACCGGAGTTTTGTGAGCGTGGTGTGGCGACGGCGCCAACTTGAATGTCCTCCCCTCCTCTTTTATTACCGACCTCGACCCCCCCCCCCCCTATAATCAACCTATTTAACCAATTAACAACGGTAACGAGCCCCTGTGGTCTTTGTGACATTGTTGAGAGGGATCATGTGTAGGGCGGGTTGGGGGAAATGGGTTGCACGGCGTGTTCGCACGACCTGTGCCGATCGCGGTGCGATGGAGTGCCCAAGTACATCCATCCATCCATCCATACGACCTAAAACGCCTCCAATATCGCGTAAAGACACAACAGGTTTGCATGAATATATGCCTAAAGATTAAATAAGGCCTGGGCCGCTACAATATACGTTTCCATTATCTCCTTAAACTTGGAAAGTGGATATGTGTATGTGGAAAGAGACATTTATCTGAATTGTTGAGACAATTTGAGGAGGTTTGGGAAGCAGTAATGGGTAGTGACTGGAATGTAAGTCTGTAGTTGTATATGGATTTGTGGATGGTGAGGTTTATAAATCGATGGGTGGAATAGATCAAGATATCACGTTCACAACACAGACGGATACAATATAGGTGAGGGGAATCCAAGATGGTCAATGGCAGCCATCTTGGATTACATACTACCTCAATGAAAATCAATACCAATGGCTGTCTAACTGATGTGAAGCACCCTCTCGAGTTTGAAGTCGATTGGTCAATTGTTCTCGAGATATCACGTTCACACAAGATCCGAGATGGATGGAATCCAATATGGTCAATGGCAGCCATGTTAGATTACGTACCTCAGTGAAAATCAATACCAATGGCCGTCTGACTGATGTGAAGAACCTTCCCAAGCTTGAAGTTGATTGGTGGAATTGTTTTCGAGATATCGCGTTCATAAGATCTGGGACGGATGGAATCCAATATGGTCAATGGCAGCCATCTTGGATTACGTACCTCTGTGAAAATCAATACCAATGGCCGTCTGACTGATGTGAGGAACCTTCCCAAGCTTGAAGTTGATTGGTGGAATTGTTCTTGAGATATCGCGTTCACAAGATGTGGGACGGATGGAATCCAATATGGTCAATGGCAGCCATCTTGGATGACGTACCTCAGTGAAAATCAATACCAATGGCCGTCCAACTGATGTGAAGAAATTTCCCAAGTTTGAATTCGATTGGTCGAATTGTTCTTGCGATATCGCGTTCACAAGATGTGGGACGGACAGAATCCAATATGGTCGATGGCGGCCATCTTGGATTACGTACCTCAGTGAAAATCAATACCAATGGCCGTCTAACTGATGTGAAGCACTTTCTCAAGTTTGAAGTCGATTGGTCGAATTGTTCTTGAGATATCGCGTTCACAAGATGTGGGACGAACAGAATCCAATATGGTCGATGGCAGCCATCTTGGATTACGTACCTCAGTGAAAATCAATACTAATGGCCGTTCAACTGATGTGAACTTAAGCACCTTCTCAAGTTTGAAGTCGATTGGTTGAATTGTTCTTGAGATATCGCGTTCACAAGATGTGGGACGGACAGAATCCAATATGGTCGATGGTGGCCATCTTGGATTACGTACCTCAGTGAAAATCAATACCAATGGCCGTCTAACTGATGTGAAGCACCTTCTCAAGTTTGAAGTCGATTGGTCGAATTGTTCTCAAGATATTGCGTTCACAAGATGTGGGACGGACGGACATATGTATGGATATGTGTATGTGGAAAGTGACATTTATCTGGAATTGTTGAGACAATTTGAGGAGGTTTGGGAAGCAGTAATGGGTAGTGTAACACTGAAATATAAGTCTGTAGTTGTATGTGGATTTGTGGATGGTGAGGTTTATAAATCGATGGGTGGAATAAATCAAGATATCGCGTTCACAACACAGACGGGTACAATATGGGTGAGGGAAATCCAAGATGGTCAGTGGCAGCCATCTTGGATTACATACTACCTCAATGAAAATCAATACCAATGGCTGGCTGTCTAACTGATGTGAAGCACCCTCTCGAGTTTGAAGTCGATAAATCCAAGATGGTCAATGGCAGCCATCTTGGATTACATACTACCTTGAAAATCAATACCAATGGCTGTCCAACTGATGTGAAGCACCCTCTCGAGTTTGAAGTCGATTGGTCAAATTGTTCTCGAGATATCACGTTCACAAGATCCGAGATGGATGGAATGCAATATGGTCAATGGCAGCCATGTTAGATTAGGTACCTCAGTGAAAATCAATACCAATGGCCGTCTGACTGATGTGAAGAACCTTCCCAAGCTTGAAGTTGATTGGTGGAATTGTTCTTGAGATATCACGTTCACAAGATGTGGGACGAACAGAATCCAATATGGTCGATGGCAGCCATCTTGGATTACGTACCTCAGTGAAAATCAATACCAATGGCCGCGATGACACAATACAGAAATCCCCGACCTGTTTACATGCTAATAAGATCACATGACCGTGCCATTACAAGTGAATGACAACTGCACCATGCTCCAATATTATTAGCTGTAACTCACCAATGGTGGGTACTCCATCATGCCTTGTGCCATTTTCGGCGTTACACTTATGAGAATAAATTTCGTAATTTAGTTTTGTGGCCAAAACCTTTCCAAAAACACATCCAAACTTTCGGAAAATATGTTGGAGATCTCTTGTACACTGAAAATGCGCCTATTTATAGTTTTCTGACCTGACCTCTGACCTGGTCTAGTTAACCAATCAAATAACACGGTAAGTGGCGCAAACACGCCCCTAAGGTAGATTGACAGGGAAACCCCCGCTCTGCAGAAAACAGCATGGCAGAAAGCGGAAGATTTCAACCGTCAACGAGACTATCCATAGCTCAAAACAGTGCACTCTTATCTTATGAAGAACGGACAGTATCTTCAGGGATGTTTTAGTGGTACATAGATGTTTAAGACGTAAGAATAATGTGCCAATTGAGATATCGCGTTCACAAGATGTGGGACGGACAGAATCCAATATGGTCGATGGCGGCCATCTTGGATTACTTACCTCAGTGAAAATCAATACCAATGGCCGTTTAACTGATGTGAAGCACCTTCTCAAGTTTGAAGTCTATTGGTCGAATTGTTCTTGAGATATCGCGTTCACAAGATGTGGGACGGACAGAATCCAATATGATCGATGGTGGCCATCTTGGATTACGTACCTCAGTAAAAATCAATACCAATGGCCGTCTAGCTGATGTGAAGCACCTTCTCAAGTTTGAAGTCGATTGGTCGAATTGTTCTCAAGATATTGCATTCACAAGATGTGGGATGGCCGGACATATGTATGGGTATGTGTATGTGGAAAGTGACATTTATCTGGAATTGTTGAGACAATTTGAGGAGGTTTGGGAAGCAGTAATGGGTAGTGTAACACTGGAATGTAAGTCTGTATTTGTATATGGATTTGTGGATGGTGAGGTTTATAAATCGATGGGTGGAATAGATCAAGATATCGCATTCACAACAGACGGGTACAATATGGGTGAGGGAAATCCAAGATGGTCAATGGCAGCCATCTTGGATTACATACTACCTCAATGAAAATCAATGCCAATGGCTGTCTAACTGATGTGAAGCACCTTCTCAAGTTTGAAGTCGATTGGTCGAATTGTTCTCAAGATATCGCGTTCACAAGATGTGGGACGGACGGATGGACGGAAGGACGGAAGGAAGGACGGACGGAAGGACGGACGGCTAGCATTTCCAAGTCCCTCCCACCACTTTGTGGCGGAGGACAAAAACAAAACAAACACAAGCACAAGCACAAAGACATATTACGCCCCCCCCCCCCCAGCAATATTATATTAAACTTGTATACACTGTGCCTATTATATTATAATGTACATCATACCTTATCCCATATATACATGATTTAGGCAAATCTTATTATACTTTGAGACCTCTAATGACAACATTTGATGAAATTCCTTAACAGGGAATACCGGTAATCATACAATTTTTACCCTTAGTCCATAAAATATAATCTTATTCATTTTTTTAATTTTTGTTCAAACATTTCCTGTGAAATATCACAAGTGAAGCCATTATAATAAGGTAAGGCTACTAAAACTTAGTATAAATGCCACATGTTATGGACAGCGTTTCTTCAAATCTTGAATCTTGAATCAATATCGTGACAGTGTCACTTGTAATCGTACTCTTCTTACATCTTGACAGCAGAGACGGCGGGGAGGGGGTTGCTTGGGGGCCAATATTTTCAGCAAAAAAAGAAAGAAGAAGAAAAAGAAAAAAAAAACACGCACGCGACACAAACCCAAACAGAGTATTGAATGCACATTTCACTTTCTAATAAGCTTGAGGGGCATCTTTACTCATTCACATTCATAAGGTGAACTTCGTTCGACACCCCGTTTTAGTGTCATGGTCAAAGGAAAATTCCTAGTTGTACTGCTCGGAAATACACTAGAACGCATCTCCGGCCATGTACGACCACCGGATCTTCCGGGACCTAGACGGCCCCTGGACTGGACCTTCGCCTATTGTGCTGTTATTGTGGCCCCTCCAATCAGCACCATGCAATCACTTCCGCCGTGGCCAGACAGAACTTCAATCTCAAATCTTATTATATTCTTAAATACAGCTATCTTGCATTTTGCGATGTACACCTGCAATTGTAAATGAAATACTTAGCCTACAGAACGAGGTAAAATAACAAGAGATTTGCATTAGCATTCCGCCACTTTTAGATCCTCCAAAAGAGTTATATCAACTCCCTTTTTGATCCAAAGTGAAAAAGCTTCCCAAAATGTATATGTTTTTGAACGGTTTAACAGAACATGTGTAAATATTGTGTAATATTTTGAACTCAATTTGCCTAACTTCATTTGTGATTTACCCGACGAGCTAGCGTCTTCAATTAGATCTCAATTCATTTGTCTGTGTGTTGTTTACTTGCATTTAATTCCACTCCAATTAACAGGTGTGCTGTTTATCAAACAATGTATCGAGTAGGGGAGATTGGGGTACAGTGGGACATGGGGCAAAGTGTGACAAGCCGTCTAGCTCCTTTGTTAAGAACAGAAAGCACATTACAATATTATCTGTAGAAACCTACCACTCCCATACAACACCTATATTGATTACAAATAAAAAGTATCATTGGTAAAATATTACGTACGAGCCCAAAAAAATTGTTTTTGAGCAGTCCAAGTAAATTTTGAGGACTGAGGATGATATTTTGTTATAGCAAATTTTCAGCAGTACTTCATTACTGTTTTGAAATCACTGAGAAAGGATGGACAAAGGTACAATTTAAATTGAATTGATTTATTATCTCAGATATTGTTTTTTTTCCAAAATATCGTGCACCTGCGGCGGACTGGAATACTTTTTGCTGGGGCACACTTAGACAATAGTAATGATCAAATTGTGAAATTTACTTTAATCCTAAAATGCTGTTAAAATGCAATATTTTATTTCTTAGATAATGTTTCATAATAAGGGGTGTTGCAGTACATAGGTCTTAGTACGAACTTTAATAGTACGCGCGAAAGACTTCTTCGTGAAGACGTAAGCGGCCTACTAGACAGACCAGTTCTCCAACCAACCAACCTGCTTACTGGCTCCCTCAACTCTGGTAGTCAATCGCAAGACACATTAGCCACACCATGCTACCCAAATCCCGCCGCTGGTACTGGATCTGTAGTTAACCAAGATAACACTGCTACTCAGTTCTCGCCGGGTACTCCGTCAACACAAAAGTACGCTGTACCAATACACAACCGATTTGAAGAATTACAAAAGAGCCCTGGAAGGCGCGAAAGTGAGAATTTCCCTGCCACAAAAGGAAGATTTGCTCGAAAGGGAAACATTCCTCACTGTGATCACCTGATTATTGGGACATCTATGGTACGCAATCTTGACAGGATCAAGTTAGACAGATCAGGTCTGACACAAGTGAGAACATTACCCGGGGCCAAATTAGAGGATTTCCAGAGCTACCTAGAAAACTGTCGTACACTGAACCATACACAGGATATCAAAACGGTTACTTTCCATATGGGCTCAAACGATTGCGGAACAGGTGCTGACATTGACAACGTGAAGTCACAGGTGGATAGAGTGCTTCTGTTAGCTGAGCACATCTTCCCCAATGCAAACATCAACATTTGCTCGTTCTTCCACGGCTAGGAAAAGCTGGCATGGATTATAACACTAACATCTAGACTGTCAACAGCCACTTTGAATGTCAGTGTAAAATTCCTGGTCGGTCCTATATACGAAATGCTCATCTGTTTGTAACTCAATCAGGGGAGATCAAAAGTGATCTATACTTTGATCTCGTTCATTTAAATGAAAAAGGAACCTCCATACTGGCTAGCCAAATCAAAAAGTTCGCTCTGCACAACAAGTCACCGAGTCTGAGACAGAGATCGCCATGGCAACCATCTTGGACTGGTAATGCCCAACTGTCCGAGCGTACCGCTGGAGTAAATCAGTTATCAAAACGCACCTATTCGGCATCAGCAGGTCCAATCAGCTCATCCCCGATGATGACTATGGGCCACACCTCCAGCATGTCAAGTTTGTCAACAGCTCCTGTAGTGACCACCTGTACAAGTGTAGCACCTTCTGAAGTGTCTTCCACCCAGCAGAACTTGTCAACAAAACTACCTTCACCACTGGGTAATATTAGTGGTCCTTAAAGCCCGGCGCACACGAGAGCTATCAGCTGAGCCGACCGCCTCAATTGCCGGTCAGCTCAGGGGCTAGCTCTCGTGTGCGGGCAGTTTTTGGTGAGTTTTTGGCCTCGCGAGGCCGGGGGAAAAATATCAAACTTGTTTGATAATTTCGCCTCGCGAGGCCAAATCCTCAGCGTGTGCGGCGAACGCAAGCCAACAGCTCAGCAGTTTTACCGGACCGGCCAATGAATCGCATGTTATTTTCACTCGATTCATACGCTCGACTCTTCAAAATGGACTTGAAGAAGACGTTATGCGGGAACTGAAATCAATTTCTTGAAACCTTTGCTCACCGTGTGCGCTGAATCAACAAGAGAGCTAGCCGCTGAGCTGACAGGCAATTGAGGCCGTTAGCTCAGCTGATATCTCTCGTGTGCGCCGGGCTTTACCAGGCCAGTCTTATAATGTTACAAACACACACGCTGGACCCATGTCACAGAATGTCGGGCCGTATCAATACCCATGTGAGGCCGATGATGCATCCATTCCAGTGGATTAATCCCATGTACCAGTATTGGAGCCGCCCAGATATACCACTCCAAGCATCAGCTTCGCTACCGTTACCTAACAATTTGGGATATCCCCCTCTCCCTATGGGCATGAGCGCATTTGGATAGAGATTGAAAACTGGTACGGAAGTGGCATTCTGTAAATGGAAAAACATTGCGGTCATGAAACACATTGTAGTCATCGACATGACTACTGGTCTGCTAGTCTATAAATAGAGCTTAAGTTCTAGTAATTAAGATACTGTTGCCACATGACTACTTCATTGAACTCATTTGCACGTGCCATTTGTTGTTTGTATTTTCATTATGTAATTCCTGTTAGTTCTATAAATGCCGCTCTCTATGTGTTTCTGGAATATTGAGGGTCTCGCCCAGAAGATAGATAACAAAAAATTAGACGATGTTTCTAGAGTTGTGAATTGTTATGATTTTATTGGTTTCAGTGAAACATGGTTGAATTTAAATGTTCATGATGTCAAGCAATTTAATTGTATTTTTCCCAGTTTTTGTGGATATAACAGCCCTAGACCAGTAAATTCTAATTCTGAGTGTTTTATAAAAGGTGGAATCGCCTTTTATTACAAATCTGATCTACATGACTCTATTGAGATCGTTAAGGAACACAAAGGCCACTCACTTTGGATTAAGGTGAACAAGAACATGCTCAAGCAAGAGAGAGATCTATATATTTGCATTATATACATCCCACCCTCAACATCCCCCTTTTGGAAAAAGAATCAGTTTGACCCTTTTCAAAAACTTGAACAAGAAATTAACATATTTTCCCCAAGAGGCAACATACTAATTGGTGGAGATCTTAATGCACGTGTTGGAAAGCAGCATGATTTTATAACAGACTTTGGAAACCATAATCATTCACCTATACCAAAATTTTATGGTTTGGAAAATTTCAAAATATCACTTGAGCGTAATAATATGGATCCCCATACTAATCATTTTGGTCCAGCTCTTCTTGACTTATGCAAAAGTTCTAATGTATGCTTGGTGAATGGCCGTTGTATAGGCGACCTATTCGGCAACTGGACCTGTCATCAGTATAACGGTAGTAGTTTAGTCGATTGGGTATTGACCAACCCAAACTATTTTTGTAATATACTTTCACTTGAAGTCCTCCCATTTTCACATCTATCTGATCACTGTCCTGTAGCTGTGAAATTTAAGTCAACTATAGCTGTGAAACTTAAGTCAACACCCGTGAATCCTCCTAGCTCTACAAAAACACCCATCAGAAATAAACACCCCCCAAAAAGCAACATACACTTTAAATATATCTGGACCACTACTTCAAAAGATGATTACTTATCTGCCATCAAATCACCAGAAATTTCATGCTTAGCTAATAGTGTTCTAATGAGCAGTTATACATCTTCCTTAGAAAATATATCATTAGCAGTTTCTGACTTCCATCACATTTTGACTACTGCTTAAAATCAATGTCTGAAACTAAAATACTTAAAGAAGCAAAAGCCTGGCATGATTTTTGACTGTAACGAGCTTCGATCAGTTATGTTCAAAAGTCTCGCAAAATGTAAAAAGCACCCATACAAAAAGCATATATATAACAGAATACTACAAACACAGAAAAGCTTATAAAAAGTTAACAAAATTCAAGGAACGTCAACATAGGTTAAAAGTTTTAGATAAATTAGACAGCCTTGCTTCAACAAATCCATCTGAATACTGGCGACTTAACCGAACATTAACAGAAGACAAATCTCAATCAGAAGACAGTAATATTGACATTGATACTTGGCAGGATCACTTCACCAAGCTTAATACAGACACCACAAACAACAATAAATTTCATTCTGATATTCAGTCATCTTTATTTGACCTTCAGCAGAACAGTATATTTAATACAGAAATGAACAAAAATATATCAAATAACACAGCTATCCGGACTCTTGTTAAACTTTATAATAGTGTAATAAAGCCAATCAATTCCTATGCCTCTGAAATCTGGGGAAATCAGGCATTTAGCAAGAAACCAGATTTACTTGATAACTGGGATAAACTTATCTCTAATGTATCAACAATAAAAATATGCAAGTCCATTCTACAATTACCAAAGAAAAGCAGCAACCTTGGTTCATTAGCAGAGTTGGGTGTCTACCCCCCGAGCATTGACATAATAATTAGCATGATGAAATACTGGCTTAGATTGGAGCAAATGCACCCATCCCGCACACTGTACAAAGCATATCTGGCTGACAAAACACTCGGAAAGTACAGTTGGTTTTCTACTATCAAACATATCCTTCAGTCACTGAATCTTTCATGCTACATAGATAAGTTTCGTCCATCAAATAACACAATCAAGAAAACACTTCATGACAAATTACTTAGCATGTTTGACAATACTTTCTCCGAGCACGTGTCTCGAGACAATAGCAAACTCAGAACATACAGTAAAGTCAAAACTAAACCTGCATTCTCGCCATATCTTGATTATATTAAGGATGCTACATTGCAAAAAACACTTACTTTTCTTAGACTGAGTATTACTAACTTAGAAATTGAAAGAGGACGTTATTCTAAAACACCCTTATCTGAACGACTTTGTAAAAACTGTAATCTTAATAAAATAGAAGATGAATGGCACTTTGTGTTAGAATGTCCACTTTATAGTAAACAACGTCGTGACACCATGCAAACTATAATGCAAAAGCATCCACCTGCTCTCTCTATGACTCTACAAGATATATTCCATATATTTCAACCTAGCATATACAGTGTCAAAATTTATCAGCTATTGTATCTCTGCAAGATCTCCATAAGTCCACATATAATGCAATAATTTTAGTCGGCCGGCCAAAGACCTCAAAAACGCGTTTAAAAACTTTCGATGGCATTTTCAAATCACTTTTTGTCCGTCGTCCGTCGTCAGTCAGTCAGTCCGTCCGTCCGTCCGTCCGTCGTCCGTCCGTCCGTCCGTAAACAATTCTTGTTATCGCGATTTCTCAGGAACTACTTTATGGATCTTTCTCAAATTTGGTACACAGGTTCCCCTTGGGGTCTAGTTGTGCAAGATACCTTTTTTGGTCCGATTCGGAAATCCAATATGGCCACCAGGCAGCCATCTTGGATTTCCCCATGAAACCTTGTTATCACGATTTCTCAGGAACTACTGCATGGATCTTTCTCAAATTTGGTACACAGGTTTCCCTTGGGGTCTGGTTGTGCAAGATACCTTTTTTGGTCCGATTCGAAAATCCAATATGGCCACCAGGCAGCCATCTTGGATTTCCCCATGAAACCTTGTTATCGCGATTTCTCAGGAACTGCTTTATGGATCTTTCTCAAATTTGGTACACAGGTTCCCCTTGGGGTCTAGTTGTGCAAGATACCTTTTCTGGTCCGATTCGAAAATCCAATATGACCACCGGGCAGCCATCTTGGATTTCTCCATGAAATCTTGTTATCGCGATTTCTCAGGAACATCCGCATGGATCTTTCTCAAATTTGGTACACAGGTTCCCCTTGGGGTCTAGTTGTGCAAGATACCTTTTTTGGTCCGATTCGAAAATCCAATATGGCCACCGGGCAGCCATCTTGGATTTCCCTATGAAATCTTGTTATCGCGATTTCTCGGGAACTACTGCATGGATCTTTCTCAAATTTGGTACACAGCTTCCCCTTGGGGTCTAGTTGTGCAAGATACCTTTTCTGGTCCGATTCGAAAATCCAATATGGCCACCGGGCAGCCATCTTGGATTTCCCTATGAAATCTTGTTATCGCGATTTCTCAGGAACTACTGCATGGATCTTTCTCAAATTTGGTACCCAGGTTCCCCTTGGGGTCTAGTTGTGCAAGATACCTTTTCTGGTCTGATTCGAAAATCCAATATGGCCACCAGGCAGCCATCTTGGATTTCCCCATGAAATCTTGTTATCGCGATTTCTCAGGAACTACTGCATGGATCTTTCTCAAATTTGGTACACAGGTTCCCCTTGGGGTCTAGTTGTGCAAGATACCTTTTTTGGTCCGATTCAAAAATCCAATATGGCCACCTGGCAGCCATCTTGGATTTCCCCATGAAATCTTGTTATCGCGATTTCTCAGGAACTACTGCATGGATCTTTCTCAAATTTGGTACACAGGTTCCCCTTGGGGTCTGGTTGTGCAAGATACCTTTTCTGGTCCGATTCCAAAATCCAATATGGCCACCAGGCAGCCATCTTGGATTTCCCCATGAAACCTTGTTATCGCGATTTCTCAGGAACTTCTGCATGGATCTTTCTCAAATTTGGTACACAGGTTCCCCTTCGGGTCTAGTTGTACAAGATACCTTTTTGGTCCGATTCGAAAATCCAATATGGCCACCGGGCAGCCATCTTGGATATCCCCATGAAATTTTGTTATCGCGATTTCTCAGGAACTACTGCATGGATCTTTCTCAAATTTGGTACACAGGTTCCCCTTGGGGTCTAGTTGCACAGGATACCTTTTTTGGTCCGATTCGAAATTCCAATATGGCCACCGGGCAGCCATCTTGGATTTCCCCATGAAATATTGTTATCACGATTTCTCAGGAACTACTGCATGGATCTTTCTCAAATTTGGTACACAGGTTCCCCTTGGGGTCTAGTTGTGCAAGATACATTTTCTGGTCCGATTCGAAAATCCAATATGGCCACCGGACAGCCATCTTGGATTTCCCCATGAAATCTTGTTATCGCGATTTCTCAGGAACTACTGCATGGATCTTTCTCAAATTTGGTACACAGGTTCCCCTTGGGGTCTAGTTGTGCAAGATACCTTTTCTGGTCCGATTCGAAAATCCAATATGGCCAACGGGCAGCCATCTTGGATTTCCCCATGAAATCTTGTTATCGCGATTTCTCAGGAACTACTGCATGGATCTTTCTCAAATTTGGTACACAGGTTCCCCTTGGGGTCTAGTTGTGCAAGATACCTTTTCTGGTCCGATTTGAAAATCCAATATGGCCAGAAGGCAGCCATCTTGGATTTCTTCACGAAACCTTTTTATCGCGATGTCTCAGGAACTACTGCATGGATCTTTCTCAAATTTGGTACACAGGTTCCCCTTGGGGTCTAGTTGCACAGGATACATTTTTTGGTCCGATTCGAAATTCCAATATGGCCACCGGGCAGCCATCTTGGATTTCCCCATGAAATATTGTTATCACGATTTCTCAGGAACTACTGCATGGATCTTTCTCAAATTTGGTACACAGGTTCCCCTTGGGGTCTAGGTGTGCAAGATACCTTTTCTGGTCCGATTCGAAAATCCAATATGGCCACAAGGCGGCCATATTGGATTTCCCCATGAAACCTTGTTATCGCGATTTCTCAGGAACTACTGCATGGATCTTTCTCAAATTTGGTACACAGGTTCCCCTTGGGGTCTAGCTGTGCAAGATACCTTTTCTGGTCCGATTCGAAAATCCAATATGGCCATCAGGCAGCCATCTTGGATTTCCCCATGAAACCTTGTTATCGCGATTTCTCAGGAACTACTGCATGGATCTTTCTCAAATTTGGTACACAGGTTCCCCTTGGGGTCTGGTTGTGCAAGATACCTTTTTTGGTCCGATTCGAAAATCCAATATGGCCACCAGGCAGCCATCTTGGATTTCCCCATGAAACCTTGTTATCGCGATTTCTCAGGAACTACTGCATGGATCTTTCTCAAATTTGGTACACAGGTTCCCCTTGGGGTCTAGTTGTGCAAGATACCTTTTCTGGTCCGATTCGAAAATCCAATATGACCACCGGGCAGCCATCTTCGATTTCTCCATGAAATCTTGTTATCGCGATTTCTCAGGAACATCCGCATGGATCTTTCTCAAATTTGGTACACAGGTTCCCCTTGGGGTCTAGTTGTGCAAGATACCTTTTTTGGTCCGATTCGAAAATCCAATATGGCCACCGGGCAGCCATCTTGGATTTCCCTATGAAATCTTGTTATCGCGATTTCTCAGGAACTACTGCATGGATCTTTCTCAAATTTGGTACACAGGTTCGCCTTGGGGTCTAGTTGTGCAAGATACCTTTTCTGGTCCGATTCGAAAATCCAATATGGCCACCAGGCAGCCATCTTGGATTTCCCTATGAAACCTTGTTATCGCGATTTCTCAGGAACTACTGCATGGATCTTTCTCAAATTTGGTACACAGGTTCCCCTTGAGGTCTAGTTGTGCAAGATACCTTTTTTGTTCCGATTCGAAAATCCAATATGGCCACCAGGCAGCCATCTTGGATTTCCCCCATGAAACCTTGTTATCGCGATTTCTCAGGAACTTCTGCATGGATCTTTCTCAAATTTGGTACACAGGTTCCCCTTGGGGTCTAGTTGTGCAAGATACCTTTTCTGGTCCGATTTGAAAATCCAATATGGCCACCAGGCAGCCATCTTGGATTTCCCAGTGAAACCTTGTTATCGTCATTTCTCAGGAAGTACTGCATGGATCTTTCTCAAATTTGATACACAGGTTCCCCTTAGGGTCTAGTTGTGCAAGATACATTTTTCTGTCCGAATCGAAAATCCAATATGGCCAGAAGGCAGCCATCTTGGATTTCTTCACGAAACCTTTTTATCGCGATGTCTCAGGAACTACTGCATAGATCTTTCTCAAATTTGGTACACAATTTCCCCTTGGGGTCTAGTTGTGCAAGATAACTTTTTTGGTCCGATTCAAAAATCCAATATGGCCACCGGGCAGCCATATTGGATTTCCCCATGAAAATTCATCGTCATTTCTCAGGAAGTACTGCATGGATCTTTCTCAAATTTGTTACACAGGTTCGCCTTGGTGTCTAGTTGTGCAAGATATCTTTCCCGGTCCGATTTGAAAATCCAGTATGGCCACCAGGCAACCATCTTGGATTTCTCCATGAAACTTTATTGTCATTTCTCAGGAACTACTGCAAGGATCTTTCTCAAATTTGGTACACAGGTTCCCCTTAGGGTCTCGATATGCAAGATGCCTTTTTCGGTCCGAATCGAAAATCCAATATGGTCACCAGGCGGCCATCTTGGATTTTCCCATTTTGTTATCGTGATTTCTCAGGAACTACTGCATGGATCTTTGTTAAATTTGGTACACAGGTTCTCCTGGTCTACGTTGTGCAAGATACCTTTTTCGGTCCGAATCGAAAATCCAATATGGCCACCTTGAATTTCTCCCTTGAAACATTGTTATCGTGAATGCTCAGGAAATATTTCATGGATCTTTCTGAAATTTGATACACAGGTCCCACATGGGGCCTAGTAGTGCAAGATACCTTTTTTAGTCCGATTCGAAAATCCAAGTTACGCTTCAAATTAATACGGTATTCTCGAGTTGTGACGTTGCATCACAAGAGTCGGCGGATCAAACGGTGGGGTATATTCTATATATTGACTATAGAGAATATCCATACCTTCAACTTCCATATCAAGGAGTTCAAATAATTCAGAATTAAAATGTATTTCTTCAAATTTTAAATCAGTTTTCTTTAGTCCATGCAGTAGCAAGTGAGCTGCTCCACCCTTTCGTCTGCCGGCGGGTCGGCTACATGAAGGGACGTCACTCTTGTGACTCAATGTCACAACTCAACAACTGTAGACTACTGCATGTTTTGATCCAAGGGAGATAATCAGGATTCAGGCACTTTTGAAGTTTCAACATTACTGCGCAGACCGGATCCCTTGTACCATCTTACTATTTTTGAGCATGGTATCTTAAAAGAGATATCTCAAACTAGCCCAGTAAACAGAACAGAATTAGCATTCGTTCCTAATTATGAAATCTTATATGTTTCATAGCTCATGCCAAAGTGTCAAAGAGATTGGTCCTCGCTTCCAGTACCCAATGATGACACGTGCAAAAAAAAATTAAAAAAAAATACTACAAAACAAAGGCGAAGGATCCTCCGTACATGTACTTTCACTTTCAGACTAACTTTGCTCATTTCTTGTATTATAGCAACTGACATAAGTACAGTTTCTAGAAATCTTGAAACTCCTGAAATCTGGAAACTTAGAAATATTATATCTTGGTGTTTTTCAGTGTCCCTTTTCCGATCTTTTTCGCTCAGATTCAAAATTCTGTAAACAAAATTACAAATCAATCGTTTTTTCTTAGTAACAATGGACAAAAAGATCCTCTAGTCATTAGCTTACAATTATCGGACAATGGTGGGCGCCAAGATCCTTCAGGATCTCTCGTTTTGTTACAAATGGGTACCCATGCTAAATTAGTTCTTTGAGTGGTAGGGATCAAGGTAGGGGGGGAACCACCCGGATTTTGGTCAATTGATGTCATTTTGGGGTCACTCTTTGGGTCAAATAAGGTCAAAAATGGGTAAAAATCGGTTATAAATGAACATCCACGGCATTGTTTGTTACCAATGAGTATCCAAGCTGAATTAGTCGTAAGTAGTGTAGAGTATCAGGTAGTCATAGGCAATACGTTTATTATAAGAATTAAGGTCATTCTAGGGTAACTTTTGGGTCAAATGAGGTCAAAAATTTGTGAAAATCGGTCATATGCACAGTACTAATTGTTACGATTGGGAATTCCAGTTGAATCAGTTGAATGTAGTGTAGGGTTGGATGTTGTCATCGCTTATAGTTAATTATTAGAATTAAGGTCATTTTAGGGTCATATTTGAGTCAAATGAGGTGAAAATCGGTTATAAATTGAAATTCACAGTACTAATTGTTACGGATGAGTATCCAAATTGAATCGGCAGTATGTAGTGAAGTTTAAAATTAGTCATAGATAACAGGTTAATTATTCAAATTAAGATCATTTTAGTGTAACTTTTTGGTAAATGAGGTCAAAAATGGGTACAAATCGGTTATAAATTAATATCTACAATACTAATTGTTACGAATGGGTAGACGGAATTACTTGTATGTAGTGTAGGGTTTAAGGTAGGCATAATAACCGTTATGTAACCATTATATTGTTTGTCGATGATTATTTTTCTAGCTGATGATTGTACGAATAGTTCCAAACTAGGCCCATAAATAGTTAGATCGATCTGTTTTGTGAAGGGGCTTGGCTTTGAGAAATTACTTTCAGCTCCATCTAATCAAATATCGTGAATGGTTGGTCACCATTTTGAATTTAACAATGGTATTCTCAGCTGAAGGTTATGCAAATAGAATAAAAATGGGCATAATGTAATAAGCTATGGCGTTATTCTGCTCAATTTAAACAAGTTTGTACCTGGAATAAAAATATTCTAACAGTTTTAATCGGACGACTAAGCAAATAGATTCAAAATGGGCAAAAGGTATCTGGCTGTGATGTGGGACCCTTCGATTTTGATAAATTTGCACAATCAACTAAGAACAATCCCTTGATATACACGAGCAACATGGAAAAGCAGGAGATTCAAATAACCCCACACAGCTGCCATATTGAATTTGAACATCGTATTTTGATCTTAGGGATATGCAAATGGATTCAAAATTGGCATAAGTTCTTAGGCTATGCTAAGAGATCCCTCTGTTTCATAAATTTGCACAATTAGCGAAGAATAGTGTCTTGAAGTCAATGAGCAACATGAAAAAATATGATTTTCAGATGACCTCATATGGCCACGTACCATTTTGAATTTGATCATCAAATCTTGATCTTTGGGATATGTAAATAGATTCAAAATGGGAATAGAATGGTGGGCTATGCTTAGAGATCCCTCAGTTTTGACAAATTTGCATAATGAGCTAAGAATAATGCCTTGAACTACACGGGCAACGGCCAAAAGTGCGATTTTCTGATGACCCCTATGGCCGCCATTTTGAATTTGACCATCAAATCTTGATTTTTGGCATATGTAAATAGATGCAAAATAGGAATAAAATGTTAGGCTATGCATAGAGATCCCTCGGTTTTGATCAATTTGCGCAGTGAGGTAATAATAATGCCTTGAACGTCACACGAGTAACATGAAAAATGTGATTTCAGATTACCCCACCTGTCCGCCATTTTGATTTAAAACATCATATTTTATGCTGAGAATTAAGTAAATAGATTCAAATAGGCGAAAGATACTAGGCTTGATGGGAGATTCCTTTGTGTTAACTAATTTGCACAATGGGCTAAGAATAATGACTATTATATGAATAACCTGAAAAGGGCGATTCATGGATGAACCCACATGAGTGCCATTTTGAATTAACGCATGATGGTTAATCACTAGAATCACAGAAATAGGTTCAAAATTGGCCAAATATAATATTCCAAAAGCACGGAAAGTCTTTGCACTCGATTTTTAATCGACATTCTGGTGATACTGTGAATGTTCAAAAGAGCATTAACTTTCCGAACCCTCTATCACCCAGGCCACAAAGAGTTAACTCAAACTAATTCAAACTCTAGAAAGAAACCCTCGGCGTCTCGGACCAACAAATATATTGATCGGAAAGGTCCAGTCTACAAGAAAATGGATGTTACCAAAATTCACAAACAAAAAATACTGAATTACCCTACACTAATATCTAAAAACTCATCAAGTATAACTTCTTCAGATTTGATACCCATTTCTTTACAAGGAATTTCACATAAAATTGTTTTAAAATGTTTTAAGGTCCATCTTTTGGCCATCTTTGGATGTTATTTGACTTCGAAATGACCTGATAATGACCTCAAATTGCCAAAGTTGTCTTAGTATCCACCCTACCTTGAACCATACTGCATACAAAAGTAAGTAAAATCACCATCATACCTTAGTTTCTGTAAGCAACTTTCCTTAAACGATCCATGTATTCCGAACTATTACTACTGCGGCCAGCGCGACGCACAGGTCATCCATGCTCAGCTAAGGCTTGGCTGCAGTTCTCTCAAATCGCACATGTGGAAGACACATATTAGATGATGCCTCATGTTTATGCGGTGCAAACCGCGAGGACACCAACCATTTCTTACTTGTCTGTACACGTTACACAAACGCGCGACAAGAATTACTTCAAGGCTTACCTGAAACGAATATCAGCTGTCATACACTTCTTTTTGGAGATAAATTATTGTCATTACATGAAAATACTGATATTTTCAAACGAATTCACAAATTTTTACTAAAATCTAGACGATTTTCATAACTCACCAAGTCTTCGCTGAGCATGGATAATACTTCCTGACTATCAACTAGCTGTCATTAATATTATTAAATTATTGATCGATCACACACTGTATTTAAATGAGTCAGCTATGATGATGTTATCTTAATCGTTAAATCTTTTTGTCTGAATGTTGCTATATAACCAGTGATGCGCCATTCTCTGTTTTGTAAATATGTTAGTGTTATTTCTGTCCGTAAACTATCTTTTTATGTAATATATATATTGGGAGAGGCGTTGAGATAGGCTAAGCCTGTTCGCCAATCCCAATTCACCTTTTGTGAATAAATATATTGTTTAAATCAAGTAACAAACAGCACAAAATATATGAAATAAAACAGCATTTTTGACCTCATTTGACCCGTAAAGTGACCCTAAAATGACCTCAATTCCAATAATTAACGAGCTAGCCATACCTGTGCTAAAACCATACAGTACATAAAACCAATTTAGCGTGGATAGCCATTGGTAACAAACATCACAATGGAAATTAAGTTAGGAACGGCTTTTACCAATTTTGACCTTATTTAACCCCAAAAGTGACCCCGAAATGACCTTTAACGTCCAAAATCCGGGTGCAACCCTAGCACACAAAGAACTTAATTTAGCATGGGTACCCATTTCTAACAAACAATGCCATCAAAAGTTACATTTCGTGTCCTTGGCTACTATTTGGCAGCATCTGGCTCGCAACTGATTAAAACAGAGAAAGACTTATGTCTAGAATTGTACAAAATGTTCCTGGAGATGATACATGGAATTTGGTTAGATTTCTTGACAGCAACTGACACTTGACGTCTAGATGTGAGGGACTTGTGTATAACTACTGCAAAGTCTTTTTGGAGTTCAACTTCATCAAGTTTATGATCTCCCATAAAGTAGTCCAATTCAAGAAGTTGCTGTGGCCGACATAGATAACTTTGCATTTACCCAGATTAAATAACATCAGCCACTCGTCAGACCACTGTAGAAGTGAGACTAGCAATTAATAAATGTCTGTATAGCTCGATCATCGTCCTCATTTGATGAAAAACACTTCAAGTTTGCTTCGTAAACCAAATTTAATAATTGAGGCTGTACACATTCGTCAATGTCATTCACATAGACCAGGAACAGAGTAGGCCCTAACACTGCACTGAGAACTCCACTTACATCTGGGCTCCATTTTTACACCTCAGCCCATAGGGCTGTGGGGTCTTGTCGTTGCTATGTATGTATGTCCGTCCGTCAGTCCTAGCGTCCGTCCGTCCGTCAACATGTTCTTGTCGGCTGAATATCTGCAGATCTATGAAGTCGGGCCTCACCAAACTTTGGTGAGAGCTTCCTGAATGTTGACTGATGAAATGATTAGATTTTCAAATGGCTATAATGATTTTATGATTTTTAATTAATTTTTTTATTATTTATTGATGGTTCAGCTTTTTGCACTATTATCTATGCCCATCAACATGTTCTTGTCCGCTGAATATCTGCAGATCTATCAAGTCGGGCCTGACCAAACTTTGGTGAGAGCATCCTGAATGTTGACTGATGAAATGATTAGATTTTCAGATGGCCATGATGATTTCATGATTTTTAAATATTTTTTTAATTATATATTGATGGCTTAGCTTTTGCACTGTTATCTATGCTCATCGGGAACCCTTGGTTACATGTTTCATTGTGACTTTTGAAGGTTCCCTGATACAAGAAAGCCTGGTCCATTCAAGATTATCATTGGATGGACCCCCCAATTCCCATTTATCTGGGAGCTTACATGATCAACCTATGCACTACCCTCGGGAGGATTTCCCCACCCCTCGGACACTAAATGTTATTGGACTTTTTCCTATCCACAGCTTCTCAACTTCATGTGATATGTATGAGATGCAGTGTACATTGTTTTTTACACACACACACGCGAAAACATCTAAAATGTATTCCTTTATAGTAATAACTAACAGGTTGGTGACATTATTTTATTTCAGAAGTACAATAGGAAATAACCGGCGGGGGGTGTTCCCACAGCATGGAACCCCTGTTAGGTTTGAATTTCGTGTCGGCTTAAATGAAGGACAAGATTTTTCTCCAATTTTGCTACATCGATTTATCGGAAAGCTTTTGCACAAACCATATTTTATTTCAGAAGTATAATATGAAATAACTGGCAGGGGAATCCCTGCAGTATCGAACCCCTGTTAGTTTGAATTTCGCGTCTCCTTAAATGAAGGACAACATTTTTCTTCAATTTTGCTGTTAAATCATTGTATTCTACATCATATGATTTATCCTAAAACTTTTGCATGAACCATACTTGTGTCCACACATTTAACTGGTACAACATAATGCTTCAATTTTCGTCACCAAACATGTTATTGTACCTTGGAAATTATTTAAAACGAGTGATTAGGAGAGTGTCAATCAGTGTGTTTCTAAGCCATTAAACTTATCACACTTGTGCAATGCATAAATTGCCACTGATAAAGCTACACTTTCTTGCATGCTGTAATCCCAGCACACCACTCACGTGAAAACAAAGTCTATTATATACGGTACAAAAATCACAGAAACTGTATCCGCAAGGCTGTATCCATGGATTGTTTGCAGGTTCCAATCCCAAACATTTTTTTAGTGAATTTTGACGCAAAGAGCCTGTGATCAATCACAAAACAGAGGTTTATTAACATGAAATTCAATACCCAGCTATGAAATCGGATCGATAGTGAGGCTCCCAGAAGTTTTTTCTATGAGTATTTTCTTCAGAAATCCGTTCAAATTGAACAACAACAACACTTTCGTTTTTTGTTTGATTTGAGTTGTGGGCGCCCATACGTTTTCCGGAACTAAATTGGCTCTAGATGCAGCCCTGATCCTACTTGACTAAAAGGCTGAGGGGTTCCACGCTCCTTTTAGGTGCTTACCTGCAATTCATTTTTTTTTTTGCAGAGTTGTGGCATCTTCATTTTACCAAGCCAATTTCTACACTCCCACTTCTAACTTCACTTGATATATCTGGCCCCTTCAATGTTCAAAGAAGTTATAAATCGACACGAGACGGCACTGACCGCGAAAACATTTGAATTTCGGAATGGGTCGTAGAAGAGCGTTATTGATTGACCTATATAGCGGGCTAATACAAACACCATATTAGGAGGAATTGAGGAATTGACACAAGTTCGTCGAACGTTCGTAG
>JAVTVY010049676.1:0-22754 GCA_036873755.1 Hanleya hanleyi
TGGTCCATAGAGGCCAGGATGCCGCCATGGCCCTGACCTCATGAGCAGAGACCTTGGTTAAGGTAGTTAACCCAGAAGGTATGTCCGTATAAGAGATACGAATGGTCTTCAAAAGCCAGGAAGATATGGTGTTTTTGGATATCTCCTGCTTCGACGAGGGCTCAAACGGGATAAATAGACGCACTCACCCTGCTCTCTGCTGTTCAACACGAGCTAGGTAACAGAAGAGAGCTCTGACGGGGCACATGACTCTGTCGTGGTCAACACCTGCAGACAGAATGTTGGACAGAGCTGGGATGACGAACTCTCACGGAAGATTGTCGTAGAGAGACTGGTTCTTAGCGACAAACTCCTGGAGAGTAGATAACGCCACCCAGGTCCACTCAGGGTTATATCTCAAAGACCTGAAGTCCAAGGCATGGATTTCTGATATGCGGGCGGCAGAAGCAAAGGCGATCAGAACCACAGTCTTGTAGGAGAGAAACTTCATCTCACAGATGCCGATAGATTCGAAGGGAGGCATGGACAGGCGCCTAAGAACCAGAGCCAAATCCCATTTAGGAAGCTGCGGCGTCGGAGTAGGCCTCTCTGCCCGAACGAAGAAGAGCAAAAAGGTTGACGTCGAGCGATGGGTTGACATCTGTGGTCAGCTGAAGTACCCTGGCGATAGCGGACCGATAACCGTCAACCGTGGCCGGAACAAGCTGCCATGAAACAGATGCAAAAGGAAGTCCGCTACCTGCTGAACAGAGGTAGAGGTTGGAACAATTCCGCGTCCAAAACACCAGGTAGTGAAGATCTTCCACTTGTTCTGGTACACCACAGTCATTGATGCTCTGGTGGACCGGACCATCCTCTCAGACGCTTCAACAGAAAATCCAACCTTAGCGAGCTGATGCTGGAGCATTTGAACGCGGTCAGATGAAATAGACTGGGATTCGAGTGGTAAAGGCTGGATCTTGGCTGTCGAAGCAGGTTCCACCAAAGCGGCAGTTGATGAGGTACGTCTATGAGAAGATCCATCAGGTCTGCAAACCATGGGCGAGTGGGCCACCACGGAGCCACAAGGTAGACCACGCACACTCTTGCTCGGATCTTCCGGAGGACATGTGACAAGATTGCTGACGGCGGGTACGCATACACAATCATGTCGGACCAGTCCAAAGACAGGGCGTCGACTGCCAGGGCTGCTGGATCCGGAACAGGAGACACATAGACCGGCAGTAGATGGTTCCAACGGGTGGCGAACAGATCTACATTCGGCGTCTTCCATATCTGAGACATCTGGGCTAAGATGTCCTCGTGAAGCTGCCACTCGGTCGAGATTATCTGGTTTGGCCTGGATAATGTGTCTGCCAAGACGTTCAGATGACCGGGAATGTGGCGAGCTTGCACAGAAATTCTGTTTTCCCAACAAAGTTTGAAGAACTTCTGTGCCTGATCCAGTAGCTGGAGGGTGTGAGTTCCCCCCTGCTTGTTTATGTAGGCCACAACAGTCGTGTTGTCGGTCGCTACTAACAAGCATTGGTCCATGAGGTTGGAAGAAATCTTTGTATGGAGAGGCACACGGCCTGAAACTCCAATACATTGATGTGCATCTTCCTCTGGCTTACGTTCCACAGGACGGATATTGACCTCGAACCCAAATGTGCTCCCCATCCTTCCATCGATGCGTCCGTGAACAGTTCATGGGACGGCTGAAAGGGTAGAAAAGAGACATCGATCATCACATTCTCCGGCTGCAGCCACCAGCGTAGCAGACGTTTGACATCCTCTGTCACAGGGACAGATGGATATAGGTGTCATTTCGGCCAGAAGTTCTTGAGGTGCATCATCAACGACCAAAGCTGCAACCGACCTCGAGGAGTTACATCCTTAGTGGCTGTTAACAGGTCGAGAATTGCAGTGAATTGGAGATCACTCCAGTGCGGTGCCGAAATGAACTTTGGTACCGCCACCTGAATTTTCTTCCAGCGGTCTTCCGGAGGTTTCGCTAACACTGTGAGTGTGTCGTAAGAAACTCCGAGGAAGATTCAAGACTGCGATGGCGTCAACTCCGATTTGCCCTCGTGATGAAAGTAGCCCAGGGCAACTAGGACCTCCCAAACAAATTTGGTGTCCTTGATGAGTTCGTTCCTGCATGGATTCCACAGGAGGAAATCGTCGAGATAAAAGTGATACTTTAACCTCGAGAGTGCAGAAACGCTGCCACCGGATTGACAATTCTGGTGAAAACCCATGGGGACATGGAGAGTCCGAAAGGGAGTACAAGTAGCTGAAACTTCCGGTTGCTGACCAAAAAGCGCAGGTACTTGCAATGATCCCTGAATATCGGAACATGCAGGTAGGCATCCTGGAGGTCCAGTGATGTCAGGCATTAGAGCCGTACGAATAGTCTGGTATAACTTCATGCGGAAATGAGGTGGGACGCCAAGAAGTCCTTGTTCAGTCGATGCAGGTTGATAACCATGCGCATCTCTGAGGTGTTCTTCTTAAGGGCCAGGAATACCTGAGAATAAAAGCCTGGGAACATCTGTTGGAGGAAGTTCTATAACAGCACCCTTCTCTACCAACTTGTCCACTGACTTCTGAATCTCCAACAGGTGCTCCTGACTCACAGGAATCCGTGAAGACATGGGCGACATAGTCAACGGGGAGTTGTGGCGAACTCCAGCCGATACCTGCGTCGTAGGTGTTTACCACCCACAAATCCGCCTGAATTGCCTCCCAATTCTGCCAAAACCGGATTTGGCCTGATCGGGAACAGCGGTAACGTACGGTCTCGCCATGCAGAACGAACATCTGCATGGCCCGTGCCCTCATTTCTTGGGGGTTTAGCAGACTTCCCTCTTCCGCGGCCGCATTTATTATGGCCACCCCCCCTTCAAGCTCCACCCGATGGTTTCGAAGAAGAGGACGCAAACCTTTTGGGCCCAGAATTCGCAGAAGAACTCCAGTGAGAGCTTTCGGAAAGTATGTAGATACTGGAAGGTATGACATTAAGGGGAGACGAGGGTTGACTTGAGCGCATATGCTGGATCTCTGCTAGACCTAGGACCATGAAATTTTGTACAGGTGCAGGGATGGATAAATAGGATTGTATGCAAATTTTCAGGGTGGTCACGTGACTAGAACCACACCAGCAGCGCCACCTGGATAAACGTCACGAGGAAAAATCGTTTGACCTGCGTTTTGATTTTTATTGCACAAAACATTCATATTTTACATTAATGAGCATGTATGCACATTATTAGAACATTTTTATATGGTATTATGGTGATAATCATTGATTTACACAACTACAAAGTTGGTAATACTATTCACTGAAAAAAATTGCTGCAAAAAGGTTCCCAGGTAACAGCCACATAACATAATTTCCCACTGAAAACCATTCAATAATGTGTGTTCATATCGTAGGAATATTTCCTGAATTTTTCTTGAAGATCCATAAATAAATAGCGGCAAAGGAACGATTTCGGCCGGAAAACTGATTTTAGAGAAAATGGGCCATAAACATTTGCTAGCCAAATGGTTGGATGTACGCCATCAAAGTGGCACTCTGGAGCATAAAAACTGTAGTTTTATTCGGTTTCTACAGCCATGAATCGTTTCTACTATTTCCTTGACAAATTGGCGCGTTTCAACGATACAAAAATTGTGCATAGGCATGATTTATTGTTTCTTTCACGCTTCAAACAGTTGAAGCGATCAAATATCCACCATTTCTCTCTGAGTGGTTCCTAAGGAAGTGACCGAGCGCGCATGTACAGACACTCCAATTGACGTCACTCGGGAAGCTCTGCTATCCCTCGAAGTGATATGGTAATGAGCTTTCGCCATAAAAATATGTTTCCGAGACCCCGAGCTGTATGATAATGAGCTTCTGCCTTTTATGGATGTTTCCGTAAGAGTTCTACTATATTTTCTCTCTGGAATACACCGGATTGAAGCGGAGATTGTCGATCTAACCCAAATTCAAGTTACAGCTTGGAACTTCTGCTTTCCAACGATGTGCAGACATATGCGGCAACCACAACAACGCCAACGATAAAAGGCTGTTGTCAACGACCAAAACTTGCCGTTTTCAGCGGTTTTTGGCGAATAATAACAGAGACAGTTTAACAACATGAGTAATTAAGTATTAATTGAACTATTTTCAATGATCTTGTCAGTCAATAAATTTATTTATGTGAAATTTGGGCACATTATGGACGTTGAAAATACAAAATTTCATTTTCCATTTTTTTATTGATCAGCCCCGATACGTCAACCCGCGTCTCCCCTTAATGATTGCATGTATCTAGACTTAGACCGAGAGACGGGCCTACATTGTTCCAGTTCCGATTTAGCAGAACGAGGAGGCGCTGACGATGTTAGATGTACAGGCGCCCTCGATAAGTTCGGCACGTTCAACAGAACAGCGATTGTCTGCATAATCAGAAGCCGGATTAATAACAACCAACGAGTGTGGTGTTATTATAGGTGCAGCAGTCGTATACCTGTTAGATGGTAACGAACCGTGCTGATTAGTTGTGTGAAAATGACGAATCCTGGACAGGGGTATTAGTCAAAAACTCCGAATTTACTAACCTGTATGGAAGGCCCGATGTCGGAAGTGACGTCACAGTTGTAGGGTCCAAGGTGGCCGTCAAGGTGAAGGTCGTCTCATTGACAAGATGACCGCCATCTTTGTTCCCCAACTCGGCCGTAACAATAACAGAATCCGTGGGAGACGGAGACACGTTAACAACAATCGGCGAATTACGAACAGAATTCGAATTCTCAACGGACATATCAACCGAGCCCTGTCTCTCCGGCTCATTCATGGTAGACTGAGGTGGAGAGACAACCAAGTCCTCGGTCTCGGTAAAGCCGGGTGGCGGTAAAATATCACCAGCATACGAACCGACAAGAGATTCGTGAAATACGTTGTCGGGCCAGGTTACACATTCTGCCAGGTTCACACCAAACCCCCCGACACGGTGGACAGGCAGAATGGGGATCCGTTGTAGGCTTTGACTTAGCACAAACTACGCAGAAGACAGAAGCCAAGATTCTCAATCGATACTCCCGGATACGTGATGAAGTCCAGGCCAGTAATCTCTCTTAGAATCACAGTAAATCCCACGTAATATCCGAGTTAATATCCAAGGTAAACTCCCAGGTAAATATCCAAGGTAAACACATAGGTATTCCGTGGTAATCCAGTGGTAGAAGTAAGATTTTTTCGGAGACACAAAGAACAATGACTCTCCACTACGAAGTTGTAATGGGAAGAAGGAAGTGACGTGGTCGGTCCCATGGGATCTGGGTACTCGCGCATGGGCATTGGGCAGTACAGGGACTACTTTTGGTTCTGTGGTAATAGATTACAATAGGGCAATCGCGTAAGAGCATGATAGCAATAAAGTATATGAAGGTAAAGTTTTACAGCGCAAGAAATTTAACATTTCAGCAGAGGTCTGGAGAGCGCTGACACGTTTGGAGAGAAAAGTATGAACACAAAAAGAAATAATATGAACGCAATTTTGATTTCTAAATTTGATAATCAGCTAATCGTCCAATAAAGCTAATGCAATTTCTATGTAAATTAACATCTAAAACAGTTATTTGTCATTGCGAACGGAACAGAAGAATGATCAAATCAGAGCACTTTAAACCAAACAGCAACATGCCCCTCCAGTGCAGTCACCGCTCTGTGAAAACCTAGCCTACAGGAAAAAAAACGGCCTGTATATCTGGTCACATTAGGACCAAAATCATGAAAAAGTCACCTAACTTTTCAGCCCCCCCTCCCCCCCGCTTCCGCCGCCCGTGTATACTGATGTTGACAATAAATGGCCATAACTCTGAAACTCATTGAAATGGGTAAAGAAAAGCTGACAATGATAGTAAGATAGTTAAGCATCTTCCATGTAAGTGTTGAAGTTGTCCATCAATTGGTAACGGAAATGTGGTGCAGAAAAACATTAATGATGTTGATGATAAAGGGTCGTAATTCTGCAGAAAATCATCAAAATGGTTAAAAATCAGCAATATACTAAGTATCTTCCAGTTAAGTTTCGAAGTTTTCCAGCAAATAGTAAGCGAGATATGGTCCAGACAAACATATATATTGATATGGACGATAAAGGTCATAAATATAAGGAAAATCATTGAAACAGATAGAAAACAATACAGTGCACACTTACACAATACTAAGCATTTACTATGAAAATATCTAACTTTTTCGGCAATTATTAAGGGGAGACGCGGGTTGACGTATCGGAGCTGAACAATGAACAAATTGAAAATGAGATTTTGTATTTTTTAAGTCCATAATGTGCCCACCCTGAAAAGTTGCATACAATCATATTTTATCAATCTCTGCAGCTGCGCAAAATTTCATGGTCCTAGGTTTTATAGCAGAACCGGAGATCCAGCATATGCTATATAGTCAAGTATCATCTCCCCTTAAGGGAGATACTCCTTGAGGGCCCTGAAGAGATAACATTGGCAACCAAATTGGTACAGCGTTAGAGGTATGTGTATTGCAATTTTTATTTCAGACTCAAATGTTCAAATGTATGGAATTATGACAGAGATATCAAACTACATGAACATCAGCTTTAGACAAGAACTTACGGCAGTTATCAGGGTGCTCATCAGAATTGTCTTCACAGTCCTTATGATGGTCACACTTGTACCTGTTCTCTATACAATCATCTTTATCAGCACACTGGAAATAATCAACCTTACACTCCATCACTGGCTCACCTGTACACACAAATAGAAAGTGAAAGTGACTGTAGTAATTGTACACAATCCTACCACTTCATCGATAAATCTAGGAAGAAAGACTGCATGAGACGAAGGGTGAAATTCTGTATTTGTTGAATTATGCCGATTTCTAATAAGAGAAATGATTAAGGAGTTGATAGAATACCCAAGTACAGAATTGAAGTCACTTACAGTAAATATCGATCAGTAGGCACATAAGTTCAATCTGAAAAAATGTAATAATTGAGAAATAATTAATGGAACACTGCAATAAACAAAATCCAACCATTGTTGCATTCTAGGAATGTGATATCATCCAGGGATATGTCTCCAAAAATTCTCCAGCTTATGGTGGCCTTAATCTGTATGGCAAAGTTAGTCTGTGAGCCAATAGTGACTGTAGCTTGAAACCACTTGTCCCCTTGATCACCGGTCTTTGTCCAGAGGCTGGTGTAAGAGCCGTCACCCTTCTTGACTAGCACGGTCAGAGAGCCGGTTGAACTGCCATACATGTGGTACCAGAAAGACAATTTGCACGATTGGGCAGATTTCTTGTAGACGCCGCTCTGCAGTACAGCGATGTCTCCGGCCGTCTGACCTGGTATACTCGTCTCTATATACATATAGTAACCTATGGAGGAGAGAGAACACTGCATCAGGCACAAAAGAACACATTTGTTAGCTTGGTTTGGTCAGATATGAGTTAGGTAATTGAGCAGCCAGATTCTGATCAGGAGGCACAATTCACACTTGATTTAATAGGGTTGCACACCCACATCGAAGTTGCGCACACATCAAAGTTCCCCCATTGAGTTGCCCAATGTTCACCAGCCTCTAGAAGCACATGAATTGGACTGGAGACAGATCAGGTTAACCTTGTTAATCTTGACTGCACTTTGGCAATGAAATATGACAAGATTATGCCAGCATCACTAACTTTAACATTTAATGACAATATTGCAAAGGACAATGAAGAGTTTTCTCATCTGTTTTAGCAGGCGGAATTGATCAGTCTCAATTTATTGCTGTCAATAAAACTGTTGAACCTTAATTTTTGTTAAGTAGGTATTTTCCTATGAAGATAGGTGATAGTTACCTTGTGATGTGTCAGTGGTATGGTCAGTAGAAGGTCCTGTGTTTCAACTGTGAGTTGATCCATTGTGTCTGGCCCAGTCAATGTTACCTCTGACAGTATCAGATAGGTGAGTTACCTTGTGGTGTGCTGGTGGTATGGTCAGAAGAAGGTCCTGTGATTTTACTGGGAGTTAATCCATTGTGTCTGACCCAGTCAATGTTATTTCTGACAGTATCAGGTGATATTTACCTTGTCGTGACAGATAGTTAATAATAGGTGATAGTTACCTTGTGATGTGCTGATGGTATGGTCAGTAGAAGGTCATGTGTTTCAACTGTGAGTTGATCTGCTGTGTCTGACCCAGTAAATGTTACCTCGGACAGTATCAGATATGTGATAGTTACCTTGTGATGTTCTGGTGGTATGGTCAGTAGAAGGTCCTGTGTTTTTAATGGGAGTTGATCTGTTGTGTCTGACCCAGTAAATGTTATCTCTGACAGTATCACATAGTTGGTCAGAGAGAACTACCTCTCTAAAATGGAGGTAAGAAAGGTCTTTTTTGCTTAATAACTTTTGACTTGTTCATCACAACGCTCCAAAATCTCCATGCGACTCACCTTACATATTGTTACATGTCATAACAGGGCTTTTCCAATGAAAGCATGCATAGTCTACTTGTCAGTAGAGAACAAAACAGGTAGACTATTATTCTCCAAATTAGAAATATAGAAATAGATATATCCATGGTCGACAATGGCGTATGTCTCTTTCTTCAATATATTCTTGCATATATTGGACAAAAATGACCTTTCTTATCTCCATTTAAGATAAGGGGTGGTTCTCCCTAATCTGGTTACCTTATGATGTTCAGGTGGTATGGTCAATAGAAGCTCCTGCGATTTTACTGGGAGTTGATCCATTGTGTCTGACCCAGTCAATGTTATCTCTGACAGTATCAGGTAGTTAGGTGATAGTTACCTTGTGGTTTGGTCAGTAGAAGGTCCTGCGTTTTTACTGCGAGTGATCCATCGTCTGACCCAGTCAATGTTATCTCTGACAGTATCAGGTAGTTAGGTGATAGTTACCTTGTGATGTGCTGGTGGTATGGTCAGTAGAAGGTCCTGTGTTTTTACTGAGAGTGATTCATTGTCTGACCCAGTCAATGTTATCTCTGACAGTATCAGGTAGTTAGGTGATAGTTACCTTGTGATGTGTCAGTGGTATGGTCCTTAGAAGGTCCTGTATTTATACTGGGAGTTGACCCATTGTGTCTGAACCAGTCAATGTTATCTCTGACAGTATCAGATAGGAGATAGTTACCTTGTGATGTGCTGGTGGTATGGTCAGTAGAAGGTTCTGTGTTTATACTGGGAGTTGACCCATTGTGTCTGACCCAGTAAATGTTATCTCTGACAGTATCAGATAGGAGATAGTTACCTTGTGATGTGCTGGTGGTATGGTCAGTAGAAGGTTCTGTGTTTATACTGGGAGTTGACCCATTGCGTCTGACCCAGTAAATGTTATCTCTGACAGTATCAGATAGGAGATAGTTACCTTGTGATGTGCTGGTGGTATGGTCAGTAGAAGGTTCTGTGTTTATACTGGGAGTTGACCCATTGTGTCTGAACCAGTCAATGTTATCTCTGACAGTATCAGATAGGAGATAGTTACCTTGTGATGTGCTGGTGGTATGGTCAGTAGAAGGTTCTGTGTTTATACTGGGAGTTGACCCATTGTGTCTGACCCAGTAAATGTTATCTCTGACAGTATCAGATAGGAGATAGTTACCTTGTGATGTGCTGGTGGTATGGTCAGTAGAAGGTTCTGTGTTTTACTGGGAGTGATCCATTGTGTCTAACCCAGTCAATGTTATCTCTGACAGTATCAGGTAGTTAGGTGATAGTTACCTTGTGATGTGTCAGTGGTATGGTCCTTAGAAGGTCCTGTATTTATACTGGGAGTTGACCCATTGTGTCTGAACCAGTCAATGTTATCTCTGACAGTATCAGATAGGAGATAGTTACCTTGTGATGTGCTGGTGGTATGATCAGTAGAAGGTTCTGTGTTTTACTGGGAGTGATCCATTGTGTCTAACCCAGTCAATGTTATCTCTGACAGTATCAGGTAGTTAGGTGATAGTTACCTTGTGATGTGTCAGTGGTATGGTCCTTAGAAGGTCCTGTATTTCTACTGGGAGTTGACCCATTGTGTCTGAACCAGTCAAGGTTATCTCTGACACTATTGATCCAGCCACAAAGTCCATCCTCGAAAGTACAACTTGAACCTGAAAAGTGACAATGGTGTTTCAGATACCAAACTATATTATTGTTAATGATTAAATATAATACTTCTTCATTGATTGATTTATTCAAGATTCATGAAATGCTAAGAGCATCATTCACATGCAAGGCTCACCATGTATCAATTACCCATTAACTGAGACCAGGGAAGACCCCTGATGCTAGAATGGAGGGGTTTGACTAAACCAGTGATTACTTGAGTATGTTCAAATTGGATTCTCATGTACGAAATAATTGCATTCTTAAGGTTTATTATAGGCAAAGACTTATATATGTGACCAGGTCCCAGTTTGGTGTTAGACCAGGGTTTAATCAGCAGAAGTGATTTTAATTATTTTCAGCAGGATGAATTATCATTTTGTAATTAATATTCACCAAATTCACCGATATTACAATAAGAACAATTTTTGACACCCTGTTTACACTGAAGATTGATAGAATTTTTTTAGGGAATTTTAGACTTCACGGCAAGGAGAATAGTTCAATACTAGATGTGAAGCTTACCACATTGACTTTCATCAGTATTATCACCACAATCATCAAGGAAGTTACATCTCAATGTCTCTGTGTAACAGTTTGCGTTAGTGCAGGTAAAACGATCAATTCCACAGGTACCAGGTGTTGGTGGGGGAGAGGTGACTTCGCCAAGGATAGACCCTGAAATGAGACACATTAACAGTTTAGTATCAATTAATTCCACAGGTACCTGGTGTTGGTGGGAGTGAGGTGAATTCACAGAGGATAGAACCTACAATCTGAGACATTAACAATTTAGTATTGATCAATTCCCCAGGTATCATGTGCTGGTGGGGGTGATGTGGGACTTGAGATAAAGCTGACAACGAGAGTAATTAACATTAAGAATCACGATATGACTCACATGATAGCATGATTGTGCCCAAAATTTAATAAAAAGTTTTAAAGAAAACAAAACACTGAGATAAGGGGACAGAACTGTAATTTCTGCGTATATTTTATCATGAAAAGATCTTCTCGAATGGTCTGAAATATGAAAGTTTTATAAAACTAAAATGTACATACAAAATGGAATATTAGGAACCATTGACTCATGCTTTGAGAAGTAAAAGCCCTGGGCATTTAATTGAACTTATGGGCCAACTCACGATGAGCGAATAGATTTAGTCTTACCTCCCCTCCCACAGCCTGGTGTTAATGAGATATCATCAATTGCTATGTCACCCTGAATACCGTCTCCTCGAGTACCTTCTATAACAGCCTGTCAAGTATAACAAACAGGACAGGAGGATGAGATATCTCAAAACCCCTCAGCTTCTCCCTAGTACTAGAGTGAGTGCGAGTAAGTAGAATTTAACGTCTTTTCAACAATTCTTCAGTCTTATTATGACGGTGCCGACATGTGCCAAGACACAAGAGCACCCTCAGTTCCTATTATCCTGGACACTGATCAGCCCAGTCAGTTCAGCACCTGGCCACCCATCCAAGTATTGACAAGGCTCAATGTTACTTAACTTCAGTGATCTGACGAGAACAGACATGGTCAACATGATATGCCATATCCTAGTAATTTAGATGCATGCTGGGAATATGTGGAAAATTTATTGCTATATTTACTCATTGTCCAGATTTATCATTTTTATACCATCACTGAGCATATTACTAGCATATTAGTCGATGCTGCATCATATTGGTTCGCCTTCACTTCAAAAAGTCAAATCAGGGTATTTGCTGCAAGAAACAAGAGGCTTCGCTCCACCTGAAAAGGGCAAATTTAATGTTTTTCCAAAAGGAGGATTCGCCTGGAATGGTCTGACTGTGTAATATTTGCATGTGCGCTGAGGTGATAACTAAGAGTACTATCATATTGTGGTAAATGAGAATAATATATCATAATATCAGAAACTGATTTCACTGTAATAGGGTATATTGCGACTCCGTTTAATAGGGTTCTAGACTACAACTAGATAAAGGAATTTGCAAAATTTGACAGCTGTTCCAAATAAAGTTCTGAAGATATTGTGGTTACAGACAAGTATATATATATATCACAAAAATCAAATGTGATTATGTCTGAAAGGGGTACAACTTCATAAACTATTGGTAGAGACATAATATTACTGATAGGCTCCTAAACTAGAGTACATAAATAAGTTTCTAAAATTTGGTAGCTATATGAAACATAGCCTATACCACTAGACTCTTGCACAGTACCTAAACATGGAAGACAAAATGCAAAGGCACCACCTGGGGGATCTTGGGTGTGATTATTATGTACGTTTTATAGGAGGAGTATTCAAATTCCAGCATCAGTTCATCTCCTGTGATGCAACAATTGATTTTTGCTTTACAAGCAGGGAGGTGGTGACCAGGGAGGTGGTGACCAGTGCAGTGTCTGGCTAGTCTAATATAAGGATGCAGACATGTAGTTCATTTGCTTCTGGTTCAATCTGTATATTACCTTACACACAGGGGGTCAAACTTTCACAAATCACCCATACGACAACTGTTCAGTCTAGTCAATAAGTTACCAGATATGCATTACTTTGGGACAATGAATAAAAAAATGTCAGGTACAAGAGGTGCTACAACCACTCAGCCCCCTAAAAGTCCAGCCCAAGCAACATATCTTGGCATGGTATATACATGTACATACCAAATTTGAAAAGAATCCAATGAAAGGTTCTCCAGTTATTGCACGAAAATGCATATAGGGTTATTACCATGTGGGCCCCAGCTATTGGCAAAAGTGGTCAAAATGCAATCCGAGGCGACACCTCATGGCATGGTATATATGCATACTAAATTTGAGAAGAATCTGTTGAACGGTCCTCAAGTTATTGCCCGGAAACAAAATTCAAACTGGCGAACAGATGGATACATTGACACACAGATGGATGGACAATCCAGTATACTCCCCTAGTATGTACAGGGTATACATTGGTAAATTGGTAAAGTTGTGATCTTATTGCCCTGGTCTGAAACTAAATGTTGGATGGGGCTTTTGCCCATGTTTTTCCATTCACTAGGGCTTTTGTGCAAATCCCAAAGAGAAAGCTGTATTGTTCTCATATTGTTCATCATTTTCATAGATTAGAATAGCTATCATTTATTGGGGGTGAGAAGACATTTTGTTGTTGATGTAATACAATTTATTGTTGTTGTACATGTACAAATTACTTTCGTTATCAAGTTGGATAGATTCATTTCATGCACACCTAATATATCTTGAAGTTTCATAAATTTATTCAGAAGATGTAGCAAGTAAACATTGGCTTTATTCAGTGTATCATTCAAAAATAAAGCCTCTGTATACTATAAACGTAGATCTATAAGTTTCACTGCTGATAGTGGCCCAAATGGATACCAAACTACTATTTTAAGTGGAAGACGTGGAAATTTCACAAATTACAAATGAAGCATAATTAAAGCCAACTGAGTAATTGGTAAATGGTAATTCACAAGCAGAAATAGTATTGTAGATTTAAACTTGCACAACATTATACAACTCCATTCTCTATGTGGTTATCTCCCCTGTCCACCTGCAGAAAAATTGTTTTGATGCAAAAAGTCTCTGTCCTACTCTGGTTCAGTTTTGTGGAATTCACTAAAACCAGAATGCCGTAGTGCTTCCTCAGTGAGGAGATTTAGAACTCAATATATGAAAAATGTTTGATTAGTACTATTTTATTTTACTGAATATATGACTGTCATATTCTTGTCTATTGATGCTGATTTTGTACATGTGTGTGTGTGTGTGTGTGTGAGGGCCTCATGGAAGATCAGCCTGCAGCTGACTGAGTATTGTACCACCCTCTTGAAATAAATCTTATTATTATTATTATTATTAATATGTAGATCTATGAGATCATGTAGAACGCTTGCAACATTCCATGAATATTTTGGAAGTAGAACGGAAAGAAAATATTTCTGAATGCAGGGAAATTATTATGTAAATGATATGACCACCACTAGATTTTAGAAACTTATCACAAGTAGGCCCATAATACATAATGTTGGAATTAAACCATGATACAGACAGAAAAGTGGACGAACAGACAGACAGACGAGGATCTGGCCAACGAAACATACAAAAGGCACATCTACAGATTACATTCTATATTGGAAAGAAGTTTCATCGACCTGCCCTCAGTAGTTCTCAAGATATGAGAGTCCGAGGAAAAGAGGACGGACAGACAGACGGGATGACAACAATACCCCTTAGCCCAAATGGGCTGAGGGGTAAAAACATATAACATGAGGGCGAGTCTCACAAAACCCCTCAGATTCTCCCAAGCAAATGAGAAATATGCTGGGAATGTGCAACATATTATGGCTATACTAATGATCCAGAATTGTTCTTTTTAGACAATATCATCAATTCTGCAGCTACATTCAAGAATATATATCACAAAATCATACCTAGATTAATACACAAAAAATGGTCATAACTCTGTAAAAGAAGGGCAGAGATGAATAATTTTTTGTAGGCTTGTAGACTACAAGTAGATAAATAAGTTTCCAAAATTTGGTAGCTGTATTTAGCACAGTTGTTCAGATATAACTGGTCACATTCAAGCATATCCAAGATTAGTACACCCAAAAAGGGGCATAACTTCATAAAATAAGGGCTGAAACGATGATTTTTTTTGTTCGCTTCTACAATACTAGATAAATAAGTTTCCAAAATTTAGCAGCTGTACACGGATCTGCAGATATAACTTTTACATTCAACTACAGACCACAAAATCACAGATTATTACATCTGAAAGGGGCATAACTCCATAACATATGGGCCAAGACAACTAATTTTTTTGTAGGCATCTAGACTACAACTGGATAAAAAAAATTCCTCATAATTTGGTAGCTGTATCAAACAGTTAATTATATATAACTGGTTACATTCAAGCATATATCACAAAATCAGAGATAACTGCACCCGAAAAGGGACATAACTCTGTAGAATAAGGGCCGAGGTGAGTAATTTTTTGTTGGCTTCTAGAATACAACAATATAAATAAGTATCCGAAATATAGTAGCTGTATCGAACACAGTTCTGCAGATATACTTTGTTACATTCAAGCATGTAGGACAGAAATTGAAATTAATTAGTATGATATCTGTAAATGGGCATAACTCTGTAAAATATGGGCCGAGGGGAGCCACTTTCGATAGGTGTCTGATTTAGCACTAGATAAACTAGAGCATAGTCTGAGGGATGCACACATTTGATCAAAATGATCAGTAAGGCTGCTTACAAGGGCATAGATACCACTACAAATACTCATCAATTTCTATCAAATGTGCATCCGGGGGGGTATCTTGTAAACATACTTACTGATCATTTCCACCACCACAATCCCATTCAACTTGTGAAACGTTAACCTGGTGGTTAACGTTTCTAGATGGATGATGTGTGTTAAGCTAACCCCACATTTGATAGAAATTGACGAGTATTTGTAGTGGAATATAAGTATACATGTTATAGTAGTTTACGGGTAAGTTCATTTAGAATGCGTTGGGTGGCGGCACGGTATGTAACTAGTTGACAATGAGACCTCGCTCGGTTGGACTGCGGTTAACGGATTGTCTATGCAGGTGTCGTGACGATACTCAGATGAGTTTAACGGATTATTCTGAAAATTGATGTTAATAATGATTGTTGAGAATGGGGTTATGCAGGCATATAGTGTTTTACCTAACTGTTGTTACCACTAGAACAGTGGTCCCTGTATCGTGTAGACTTGATATGGGCCGTTGCAACAGATACCGTAAAACATGTTTCTTTCGCGTGCATGAAACTTTCGCGATTTTTGCGATTGGAATAAATCGCGAAAGTTTCATGCACGCGAAAGAAACATGTTCATATGACAAGGGCGAAGACAAGAACACAACAACAACAACGACAGCGAATGGACATGAGAGCAATTTTTTCGACATTAACACAGTTTTAATGGTCTCATCACCTAAGCTCTTTTCAGAAGCAACTGTTTAAAGCACCGGATACAGTTTAATATACTAGTACAAGAATTAATTCTGCTAAATTAGTCCCAAAACTTGCATATGTGAAGCAAGTGTAATAATAGAAACGATCAACACTCTCCTCGTATGCCGCCTGATGCCGGCCGTTTGGAAACCCTGAGCAGACGTGTTGCTTCTGAGTCGTTTTTGGGCCTTCACCATCCATATCGCGTGTTTAGGTTTCAATGCGGAACGTTTCAAGTCAACTTTGATATCCTGTACAGATTTTCCACTTTTCAGACCTTCCGAAACAATTTCTCCATAGCACACGATGAACTGGTCTTTCAGGGCGGCTTTGCAAGCTCTATTCCCGCTGAGATCTAACTGCTGGAGCTCTCCGGTGCGGTATTTATTTACTTTAGCGGAGTTCAAATGACAACTACCTGCACATCTCGTGATGTTGACTTTACCTACGGCAATTCCTTTTAAGGCTGAAACAGCGGGATTGAAATAATATGCCCCCAACAGTCAGGAAACCTCTGTTTGAATACATGTACCACTAACTGAATCTTCATGCAATTAATGCCGCCTTTTGTTAGACTCTTGTTGGTACTGTGGAACGACCACACTAAGCGCACCCACATGTGAATACACGTGGCTTTACCGATTTTGCCACCCCCGGTATGTATTTCCCATGTCTATTAGTATGATACATTTGTAAAAAAAATACAAAGCTGCGCATCTGAAAACCCCTCGGCTCTGGGCGCCAGCCATTCATAATGTATTCAATTTGAAGCAAGACTTCAGGAACACCAAGCAGTCAAGTGACAAATATATAGATTATGAAAAAATTTGCCATTAGAAATGGCCTCTAAGGTTTAGGGTCCAATCAGAGAAGTCGGTATTCATTACATAAGTCTGTTGATGCATCGATGATGTATACCAAATTTTGTCATAGAGCATTTGAAAATTATCAGAGATAGAGATCATTAACAGTCTTTCGTTTTTGAAAATAGCTGGAGTGCTGTTAATCACACTCCTAAAGTTTGAAAAATGATTTTAAGGAGTGTGATATCACACTCCTCCAGGTTACAACTTAGGGAGGCTTACAATTGGCGAGTGCTATTGTTCACACTCCTGAGCTAATTTTCAGGAGTGTGATGGAGTGTGATCACACTCACACTCCTCAAAAACGAATGACTGCATTAATGATTTCGCATAAATTAAAGATGGCCGCCCATCCTTCCCACCACTCAGAGAAACTGATGTGGTTATTCATTGCAAGTGTCTTGATACATGGATGCTGTATACCAAGCTTCATATAGAACACTGAAATGGTATCAAAGATATACATCATCAAAGATTTTGCATAAATTAAAGATGGCCACCAAGGTTTCCGCCCAATCAGAAACACCAGAACTGCCATTTATCGTAAGTCTATTGATGCATCGATGATATATGCCAAATTTTACATCGAGCACTCGAACGGTATCAGAGATAGAGATCATTAATGATTTCGCATAAATTAAAGATGGCCGCCCATCCTTCCTGCCACTCAGAGGAACTGATGTGGTTATACATTGCAGGTCTCTTGATACATCGATGCTGTATACCAAGTTTCGTATAGAACACTTGAATGGTATCAAAGATATATATCATTAAAGATTTTGCATAAATTAAAGATGGCCGCCAAGGTTTCCACCGAATCAGGGAAACTGGTTTGGTCATTCCTTTGAAGTTTCTTGATGCATCGATGATCTATACCAAGTTCACACACGGAACAGTGAAATGGTACCTAAGATACACAAGATTAATGATTTCGCATAAATTAAATATGGCCGCCAAAGTTTCCAACCAATCAGGTCCAGATTCAATAGGGTTCTGGGTCATGAGCATATGGATGTGCAGTGCAAGTTTGGTGTGCCTAGGGTAAGTCGTTCTAAAGATATCTTGGTAACGAGAAAGCTGTGATGGTTTCGCATAAATTAAAGATGGCCGCCAAAGTTTCCAACCAATCAGGTCCAGATTCAATAGGGTTCTGCGTCACGCGCATACGGATGTGCACTGCAAGTTTGGTGTGCCTAGGGTAAGTCGTTCTGAAGATATCTTGGTAACGAGAAAGGTGTGACGGACGGACGTACATGACGACGACAATACCCTTGGCCAAATTTTGGCCGAGGGGTAAACAAAAAAAAATCTGACACAGAGAGAATCGCGAAAGTTTGATGTCGCGAATTTTTTAAAATTGAAAAATCGCGAAAGTTTCATGTCGCGAAAGTTTCATGTTTTACAGTAGCAGGCGAATTACTGTCATCTGGATAACCACATTGAAGAGGAAAAGGAAGTAAATGGGAAGTGAAATATTAAACTTACTACCTGTAGACGCATATGCGACATCCCGAGCTAGGTCTCATGGTATGGCAGCTACATACAAAATTTGAGAAGAATCTAATCAGCCATTGTCAAGTTATGCTCCAGAAATGGAATGTTACGGACCAACTGAGAAAAGGTGGCGCCACCTGTAGACGCACATGCGCCAAACGCAATCCCAAGCGAGGTCTCATGGTAAGGTAGCTACATACTAAATTTGAGAGGAATCCAATTAGCTGTTGTCAAGTTATGCTCCGGAAACGAAATGTTACGGACTGACAAGAGAAACTTTTGACCCTAGGTGGCGCCACCTGTAGACGCACACGCGCCAAACGCAATCCCAATCGAGGTCTTATGGTATGGCAGCTGCATACCAAATTTGAGAGGAATCCAAGTAGCGGTTGTCAAGTTATGCTCCGGAAACGAAATGTTACGGACCGACATGAGAAACTTTTGACGCCAGGTGGCGCCACCTGTAGACGCACATGTGCCAAACGCAATCCCAAGCGGGGTCTCATGGTATGGACTGACAAGAGAAAGTTCTGACCCTAGGTGGCGCCACCTGTAGACGCACATGCACCAAACGCAATCCCAAGCGAGGTCTCATGGTATGGTAGCTGCATACCAAATTTGAGAGGAATCGAAGTAGCGGTTGTCAAGTTATGCTCCGGAAACGAAATGTTACGGACGGACATACAGACGGACGGACGGACGGACGGACAAGCTGAAACCAGTATACGCCCCCTACACTACGTGTCGGGGGGGGGTATAATAAGTGTTCAAAATTTGGCGGTTGTGTCTCAAGCGGTTTTGCCTAAAATGCGATAATGGATGGACTTTTAGATTTTGTTATTATTTTCAAGCTTAACATTTTTTTCTTGTATTTTCGGTGCATTCCTGAGCTTCACCATGTATTGTTCTCTACCTTACAAATTCAAACCCAACCAAATCTGCCATTTTGAAAGATATACAACCGCATGTTTCACAATATGATTGACCATGCACATGTCTCAAGGTATCAATAGACAGAGCTCTTCGTGCCTGTTAACTATATACCACTACACACGAGCTAGCTAAAGGCTTAGGAAAAAAGTCAATCTCTAATAATGGTGTAATGCTGTGCAACATTGAAATTACTTCACTCTCAAACAGATCATCGGAAATTTCTGGATAACCCTTTCATGTATTTCAGCAAGAATACCCTTTTTTTTAGCAGCAGCAGAAATATTTATTTCATCATCAACAATTGTTAGGAAGAGAAATTGAGGGGAGAGAGGTATATATAGATAGGTGTTAGATAGTGACATCAATGTAGTGAATCCTTACCTGGAAGTCTCCCCAACCCTGAGATATGGTGTTAGTGAGGTCAATATCTGCTCTGTACCAGTAGTCCTCCAGTGGTGCACTGACCAGCTGGACCATCAACATTCCACCCTCTGCATAGCTGTAACGTTTTAGAATGGTCAGTGTGCCAATATTCTTCCCATTCATGTGGTACCAAAAGCGCAACTACAGAACAAAACAAAAACACAGCTAACAATGGGACTAGAGGCTTGTCCCATTAGGACCAGAAGAGGGAGTGAGTGAATAGAATTTAACGTCGCTTTCAACAATATTTCAGCTATATCACGACGAACCAACTAAGCACCACCCAGAGGAACAGAAGATAAACAGGAGGTTGATCACATCAAAACCCCTCACGAGGCTTTCACAAACTGATTGACTTTGAGATCCAGGTGTGGTGTGAATTTGGGATATCATAGTTTACTTCAATTATGTTAAAGTTGTACTGTTATACCAATTCAGATATATGTATATGTACAATAAAATGATTGGAATCCCAGATATTGAATCAACAACATATCAGATGTGGCAAAAGAAAAGAATATATCATGAAATCAGGCACAGATTACGTCTGAAGGAGAGAGAGAGGGAATTAAGGTTTAATGTCGCGTTCAGCAATATTTCATCTATATAGCGACGGTCAAACAAAATTCTAAGTACTTAAGCCAATAACTTAGTAATCCAAAACATTAAAACATACACACATTAAAACTTATGCAACAAACCGATTTCTCTTAAATAACCCAAGACACAGTCCTCCCTCACCCGACTAAAAAGATCTTCCAAAGTAGTCACTCAATAAAAAGAATCTCTTACAATCTAAAAAATCTATACAGTCGATAAGAATATGTTTCACTGTGAGATCTTCGTGGCATGGAATACACATTGGGACTGGCTCTTAAAATGGGCAACTGGTGTAAAATATGGGTTGAGGCAACTCAATTTCAATAGGTTTCTAGGCTACTAGATAAATACGTTTCTGAAAGAGCCATGGTCCCTTTCCCTGGCCATCGACCCACATCTAGGCCCTATGTAAAAATGTTGTGGAAGTGTTATTTTTGGAGCAATACCCCAGAGTACACATCCTTAAGTTCCAATATTTCAAGAAAACAAGGTAATTTTGTTGTGTGCAAGGATCGAATTGGATGTTAAAAACGCGTCAACAGCTCATTTTCAATAAATTGAATGTATTTTACGTCCTTTTGGATAGAGTTTTCTGTAGTAGGCAGCCAAGAACCAGAATAAAAGTCAATTCATTCAATTTATAATTCCATTCCATACAGCTTAACCATTAATGTATTTTGGTTTTGCCGTGACTACTACAAAATGCAATGCTCACCTTGTTGACACAAATGTTTTCACTAATTGGGGATACAATGTATGAACATGAGCAGTGTGACTAACGTCACAGGACCTACGAAGTAGAGTAGGCATTAGGACTCGAACGCGAACTGAACTCTTGGAAATCCCCATCCCCAGTTGAAATCCTGCCTATATTAAGATGGGCACTGCCCAAGTCAGAATCAAAAATCACCAGAAATTTTCATCAAAAGTAGGTCAGCTCAGAACTTGTTGGTAACAGTCTCCTAATGTGCCTTCATTCCAAAAATAAATAACGATCGCCGATTTAATTTTACAATTTTTTAACTAAAGGAAACAGATTGAATAATAAAAAGTTCAGTAGATTTCAAGCTTTACGTGTGAAAATACATTTACATCTCTTTAATGGCTTTCAGTGCCCTTGTCCAGGATCAAAACAACTTTTTGAATCGCATTACTTTCCCAACAATACAACAAATTTTTATATATAGTACTATAGTAGAAAGGTAGCATTTATGTAGTTTATGGTAATTCAACTCCAGACCAACACCTTCTCTGCACAAGATAATAATGATTCTATGTCATTGTCCTGAGCATAACCGGTACAAAGACGAATAAATAGCGTCTCTACATCACGTTGTTATCTAGATATATGAGACAACACATTTTGGGTATCGGCAATCTGATGAATGTACTATTCCGGTTTTCTTGTTTCACATTATATTCTATGACGGTTGATCGGTGATTTTCTTCATTGATAAACATTAAACCACCTCAGCTTCGTTGTGTGAATCGGAATTACATTGCTGTGACACACCAACACACTCCGTGGCAGTGATTCTGTATCCCCTAATCAAGGAATCAAAATGGATCAAGATTTGAAATGACAAGAAAAATTTAGACATATTTTGTTTACACATGTAATTTTTTGTATAAATGATATCCCAGTGTGATATATAGTCAATATTCAAGAGGTACAAAAAAAAACTCATATGTGCTCATATTTTCACATCATGATCAAAGTTACTTTATCTAGTTAAATTCTACCCAAAGAAAATAAATTAAGACCCTTTAAACATGCCGTCAATGGCAGATGTTGAGTTTTATACAGCTGAAGATCAGGGCTCTGGGTGCATATATCATGTTTCTATACACTTGATGCACGCAACAGCAAAAACAAAGCCTCCTTGAACAACCTATCTTTGTACAGGTACATGTAACTCAGAAAATACCATTCTCTCTCAAAAGAAAACAATTCACGCTAGGAACGCCTTTTTTTATCAACCTAATTTTGTTATGTAGGGCCCTACTTAGATTCAATAATTGTCACAAAATTTCTTTGATTATATCTTAATTGCAACCATGCTTGTTCCTCAAACCTGACATGCTTGAGATATGTACATGTATAGCACACTTTCATTTGAGAGTCCAGACATTCCACCATTCATGTGAACAAATTGCACTCAACATGGAATAATTAAATTCACACTACCAAATTGTTCACCAGCTGTTAGTTTTGAGACCCATTTCTACAGTATCAGTACTGTGTTACTATCTGTAGCAGTTGAAACCCAGTAAAACTTAAACAAAAATCGACCATAGAGGTCCATGTCCCCTGCAAGCAGCACCAGTTATGGTGGATTACATCC
>JAVTVY010049677.1:0-23525 GCA_036873755.1 Hanleya hanleyi
AATTCTAATTAATTATATTTGTTTAAAGGGCTATAACTTTGACATGCTCTGACGTCTATTGAAGCCCATAATGCTCCTGTTGGTACATGTACATGTAGATCTATGTGTACAGGCCATGTGAAAGCAATCTTTAATTTTTTTGCAAACAGAGCCTACGTGGACCTCTATCGGTCGAAATTCGGTTTCTCCTGCAAGTTATTAATTTGACTGATCACCACCACAATGGTTCCAAGTTACATGTATTCAAAATCAAGTTTCAGCCAATTTCGACTGTCCTCCAACTCCATGTGTTACCGTAGGCAAAAATGTTGTCACGCAGTTCTGTTCAGCACTTTTACCCGCCTCGCACTGTTTTGGCTTTTTACCCCTCAGCCCATAGGGCTGTGGGGTCTTGTCGTTGCCATGTATGTACGTCCGTCCGTCCTAGCGTCCGTCCGTCCGTCAACATGTTCTTGTCCGCTGAATATCTGCAGATCTATGAAGTCGAGCCTGACCAAACTTTGGTGAGAGCTTCCTGAATGTTGACTGATGAAATGATTAGATTTTCGGATGGCTATGATGATTTCATGATTTTTAAATATTTTTTTTATTATTTATTGATGGCTCAGATTTTGCTCTGTTATCTATGCCCATCAACATGTTCTTGTCCGCTGAATATCTGCAGATCTATCAAGTCGGGCCTGATCAAACTTTAGTGAGAGCTTCCTGAATGATGACTGATGAAATGATTAGGTTTTCAGATAGCTATGATTATTTCATGATTTTTAATTATTTTTTTTATTATTTATTGATGGCTTAGCTGTTGCACTGTTATCTATACTCATCGGGAACCCTTGGTTGCATGTTTCATTGTGACTTTTGAAGGTTCCCGGATACAAGAAAGCCTGGTCCATTCAAGAGTCAAGATTATCATTGGATGGAACCCCCCAATTCCCATTTATCTGGGAGCTTACATGATGCTACACTTGTTCAACCTATGCACTACCCTCGGGAGAATTTCCCAACCCCTGGGGCACTAAATGTTATTGGACTTTTTCCTATCCACAGCTTCTCAGCTTCATGTGATATGTACGAGATGCAGTGTACATTGTTTTTTCACACACAAATGCGGAATCACCTAAAATTTATTCCTTTATAGTAATAACTTACAGGTTGGTGACATTATTTTATTTCAAAAGTACAAGAGGAAATAACCGGCGGGGGGTTCCCGCAGTATGTTCCCGCAGTATCGAAGCAATTTTGCTGCTGAATCATTCTATTCTACAACATATGATTTATCCTAAAACTTTTGCATGTTACTGTACCTTGGAAATTATTTAGAATCCGTGATTAGGAGTGTCCATTTATAGCCTGATTCTGGGCAATTTTGAACCAGTTTGCATACCTGGAGCTTATGCCCTCTAATAATGATGATGGGTTTGTGTCAATCATTGTGTTTCTATGACATTAACTTATCACACTTGTGCAATGCATAAATTGCCACTGATAAACTACACTTTCTTGCATGCTGTAATCCCAGCACACGACTCACGTGAAAACAAAGTCTATTATATACGGTACAGAAATCACACAAACTGTATACACAAGGCTGTATCCAGGGATATTTTGCATGTTCCGATCCCAAACTCCCAGTTCCTTTTCATAATTCATTATTGAGGGTTCTTTTTTTTAGTGAATTTCAGCGCAAAGCCTGTGATCAATCACAAAACAGAGGTTTATTAACATGAAATTCAATATCCAGCTATGCTTTTTCTAGGAGTATTTCCTTCAGAAATCCTTTCAAATTGAACAACAACAATAACGCTTTCGTTTTTTGTTTCATATGAGTTTTGGGTGCCCATACGTTTTCTGGAACTAAATTGGCTCTAGATGCAGCCCTGATCCTACTTGACTAATAAAAACAGGCTGAGGGGTCCATGCACCTTTTAGGTGCTTGCCTGCAATCCATGTTCACAGCTGTGTCCATGTTCACAACTGGTTCGCCGTCATATTTCTTAGTAAATCCAAAATTGAATAGACTCGTATTGATTGCAGTTACGATGAATAGCGTCAAAAGTACACCCGAAGTCAGCATGATGCTGAATTCATCAACATGGAGGCTGCCCCCATATCAACAGCAGTGAGCTCCCGTTCTTATGACGCGAGATTCGAAATGGCAGTTCCCAGGCTACACGAATGTGCGTGAAATAAAACGGACGATACTTCGATTCTGGTCTTGTTGTCGGGTTTACCAAGGGTAAACCCTACATTTGTATCACTCTTCAGTTTTTCTTTTTTCTTCTGCACATGTGTAGTTTTGATCTCCTGCCCGGAGACTGTTCTCATTTGATGCCCCTTACAGCATTCATAAAAAAATACCGTACTTCTGTCTGACAGTCATATACACATGTGCAATGCACGGTAGCTTGTGCATTGAACGTGATAATTGATACATTATCGCAGTAAATTTTATCTTTACAATTTCCTTTAAAATTTGCCTTTCCAATCTATTTTATCCGGTATCATTTGTTACGGCGGGAAGGGTGCGCCGTAGTCATTCTCCAGGCGTAACCACATAGCGAGTTTTTGTGGATACAAATTATGTATGCGTATCCACATTTTAAAATCACCGAAAACAAGAAATTTCCAAATTGTGGATACACATGATTTTTTGGTGATGTATCCACATTTTTACTTCCACCTTACTTGGTCAATTATCAGCATGAGAACTGAATAAAATTGCGACAAAACTCTGGCAGAAATTTTGGCGAAAGTTTTTGGGACAGATTTCATTATTTTTTCAAGTGTCTGACGTGTCTTCTCTGTCGATCTTCTTCAACAAAACGAAATAGGAATGACTGGCACTTTTGCACAAAACTCTTTTACATATCTGATTATGGTTACAAAGAATAAAAACCTGGGGTGTTTTCCTTTTGCTGGTATGGATGAGAAAGAGATACGATATTTCGATCCCGTCAACGCTGAACTTTCATCCCAAGTCTGAATTTCCCAGAGTACAAGTAATCGTGAATTTGATTGGCTGAACAGTACATATTGGCTCCGCCCACACGTTATTCAACCAATCAGTAAAACTTTTTACACGACATACGAATTCAATGAAACTGAATAAGATCGGCTCGTTTTCTAGATTTATAGTTTTTCTTTCCAATCCATATGAATTTAAAGGCATTTCTGTAAAACCGTGATTATTTAGCATTTAAAATAACACTATGAGTATGACAGTATCTTGTTTTATAGTCAAGAGTTGTTAGAAAAATGATCGTGGAGTAGGAGAATAGCGAATTTTCTGAACTTGTTGGAGATTGCGACGTCTGAAGATTTTCTTGTCTGGATGTACTTTTAGTAGATTCATTTTCTCACAGATTAAAGAAGTATGGAAATTATATAAACGTGGATACAATGTGGATACATCTCTTATATAGGATGCGTATCCACATTTTACAAAAGTCGAAGTTTTATGCTCTAGATAAAAATGTGCATTCACATCCTATATAGAGATGTATCCACAAAAACCTTCTATATTGCGGTCACGCCATTCTTCATGGTCCATCGACAACCGATCCGTGGAACTTTTGTTGTAAGATCACAAAGGTGGTGTTAGCTTTAGATATAGGGAATCGTCTTCAATGCATTTTTGATACACACAGCTTATTTAGACTGAATATTTCAGAATTATTTGTTGCTCAAATTGGTTTTGGATAAAGGTGTCCTATTTTTGTAACAAAAAGAAAATCTGAACCGAAAAGTGCATAAAAATACGAAAATAAGCCAATGAACCTAGGGTGCGCCATAAATCCGTTTTCGTGCATCTGCAGCCCTTCATTATTTCGTGTCTTGTAATTCAGCATGTATAGGCTGTACAAAATGGTCCATTTAATATCATTTTGATAACAGTGAAAGTTTGGCCCTACAAACCGAACAGCTGGAGGAAGATTCCTTGTGTAAAGCGAACACCACCTTTCCTGCCTTAAATGATCACAAATATGGGAGTAATAAACCCCTCTGATGCAAGTAAACCCGACATCAGTACTTTAAGTACTTTGATTTTTTCAAGGTACTTATGAACATGATCGACCATTCGCATATTTAAAATTTGTGGTCCACGTAATCGTCAGTTTGAGAGCAAATTCTATCGGAAATACTACTGATTCATATTTTTATGAGGTTGCCCATAGGACTACCACACGTTCATTTCTTGTTGCCCGAGACAAATTCTTGTTGCTCCGGGCGATCGGGCAAACGGCTATTTTGCACGCTGAATGGTGATGTTACATGCACATTGTATATCATCAAGAAATAATATTTATGTACCTTTTATGATGTTGCAGTTTTCAGACTAGAGGGGGTTGGTCATTCATTGAGCAGAGCTAATTAAGTTAATTTAGTCTGGTTCAGAAACAGCCACACTCTAGTCTATGCTCTAATGATGAATAGACAGATATCGATTTCGTCATGGCCTTGGAAATCCATAATCAATAATCTTGATAATTATTGCATGTACAAAAAAAAAAAAAAAATACAGCATGTGTATTTTCAAAAGCAAGGTCATGAGAAATGAAAGATGTAATGATTTAATAACAACGGCCGAATTTTATTTCGCACAGGCCGCCATTAGATATGTTGAGTTGCGGTAATATTATGTTGAGAGTTTTAGGGAGAATGAGATCTGTGCAGCAGCTGAAGAGAAGTAATGTTGGCACTAAGGGAAGACCATGGGACTCTACCGTTGATGTCGCCTCTGTTATGGAACACGAAGAAGAACACTGTCAACCCGCTGTCTACAGATGTAGTGGTACCATCATGACAAAAGGGTCACTCTTCGCAGTAAATTAAACACATTCAGGGGTTGAAATGTTTTTTCAAAAAAATAACTGTCTCAGGTGACTGGTAAGAAGAACTTCTACTTGCAGGGCCTGATCCAGGCCGAGTTTTGGGCGCCCAAGGGAAATTTAATTTTTTTTTTTTTTTTTTTTTAGCAAATTCCCTCTCTGAACACACTGAAACCCATGGTTCATGTAAATGCAAGTACATGTACGTAACCTTTACTGTTCCTAAGTATCAAGTTGTCCGGCTGTAAATTAGACCATTTAATACTCCCAGAGCTTCCATGGGCTTCGACAGTCCTGCATCACAGCCTAATTCTAGGAAATAATAATGTTGCTTTTGTGTTCTGTAATGTAGCATAAATATAAAGGTCTGATTAGATTAATTTGTATTTAAATAATAACGCATTAATTAATCTTTTGGCAGTTTCTTACATTCAGTTTGAAGGTTTTTGAGTGAAAATGAATAAACCATGAATTTTTCCATCAGTCTCGGGCAAAAACTTAAAAGTACCTATCAGAGACCGGTAGACAGGTGTTAATTTCAACCCCTGACATTCCAATTATCACATCGATTGGATAATTTCAGTGAAACACCTTATTCGCCAAGCATATAGTGCAAATTCCTGAAGAAAATTATGTTGACGAGATTTCTCCTTTGAAGATATGGATCCAAATTGTTCTCCATCAGGTACAGGACTTGTGAAACAATGACAGACAGTGTACGTATATGTAAACTAGCCTCGATTTATGTACATTTCTCAAAGGGACTATCAGTGGCTAAATTGCTGTTGAAATGGACGAGCAATTAGCTTCTGGTGAACTGTACCTGAGCCTTGACTTTGTGAGATAGAGAACAATTTCCTGTGTCTGCTATTATGACCATCGATTTTTGACTCGGGATTCTGCAATTTCATCTCGTGGCTTTTAAAGAAAATCAATGCTCTTATTATATGTACATTTTGTACATGTAAATGTGTCATCTATTTATAGTCTGATGTCCTCTGATGGGCTAATATTTGTATGCACTGTAATTATATGAATACCTGGACATCTCCCTAGTATAATCCGTGGCGTGTCCTACTCCTCCTGCTCCGCTTTATTCGTCCTACTCCGCTTTACTCCTCCTACTCCTCCTACTCCCTGCACAGCGGGTCGCATAGGTGTGGCGCGGGATAGGGTGGGGCGAGAGACCTGGGGTTTTCGCTACCTGAGATTCCATGGGCCAGGCTTGCACCCTACAGTAGAATGGGTCGACTGCGCATGTGCGATGAGTAGTATAGAAAGGGCACGCGATCTCCCTATCCCTATAGGTGTGGCGCGGGATAAAGTGGGGCGAGAGACCTGGGGTTTTGGCTACCTGAGATTCCATGGGCCAGGCTTGCACCCTACAGTAGAATGGGTCGACTGCGCATGCGCGATGAGTAGTGCGCGATGAGTAGTATAGAAAGGGCACGCGATCTCCCTATCCCTAAAGGTGTGGCGCGGGATAAAGTGGGGCAAGAGACCTGGGGTTTTCGCTACCTGAGATTCCATGGGCCAGGCTTGCACCCTACAGTAGAATGGGTCGACTGCGCATGCGCGATGAGTAGTGCGCGATGAGTAGTATAGAAAGGGCAGGCGATCCCCCTAAACTAACCCATGGGGGTGAATGAGCCATGGGGGTGAATGAGCACTCGTACAAATTAAAAGTTCACGTAAATATGTTGTTATAAAAAATTGTCGCAATTTCATGATGGTACAGTATATTATGATTACTCGATCCGTGATATTATTGACTTGTCACTTTAACAGTCGGGGAATGAACTTACAGAAGTTATAAATTATAACCTGTATAGGTGATTATATCAAAATCTTCACTGCTCACTAAATAATAATGTTGACCAGTAGTGAAGTCACAGAGTGTAATGATCTCTGAACATTGTAATACATGTAGATCAGAACGAGCATATGTCTTGAACTCAGTTTAACCAACCAGCGGACGAGTGCGGCGATGTTCCGCTTCACTGAGCCATTGTCTCTTAACATGCATTCAGATAGGCCAAAAGGGTAAATTTTGCTGTAAATATCAAACTCCTCTTATTGTAGACTTTTATAGTTCGTATATCAAAAGATATATCAGCAAAAAAACCTCATTATGCCCATTCACTTCTGGGTTTATCAAGATCAACGGCAAATCTTTGTGAGGGAGGCCAAAAATTGGCAGTTACCCCTAAGTCCACGCTGCTATGTTAACAACCTTCATGCCTTCAAATGCGTTTAATACATTCATAAAACACACAATTTTCCTGAAAAGCTAAGACATAATAAGGTTGAAGAACTGCGCATGTTTTTGTGTACTGAGCAAATTGGCCTTAATAACCATATATAGTTATAAAGTACTCTGTTAAGTAACATTTATGGCTCAATCCAACCTTCTGTTTGCATTAGAAGCTACAATGTAGATCATGTTTGCTTCCATCTGGTCAACTTTTTGTGACATCGATATCTGCTTCCACAAACATGTTGTGATCAATGCATGATGCACAACAACTTGTAAGTTCTGAGAGTTTGCTATATGTAGTTCATAACTTGGCTAGGTTATAAGTTTTTATAACTTATGAAAGCTGGTCCCCTGACTGTATAACAAGATTTCTGACATTATATTATTTTCAATTTCAAAATAGGATTACTTGTCACGTTTGTTTCGAATAAATATTTATCCAGTAGCAGTGGTGCAGCTCAGCGTGTTCGTAAAATCAAACAAAAGTGAAGGATCTAGGCTAATGATGAGTACACTGGGTAAAAGATAAATGACAATGAATGCGAAAAACAACCCACGGAGAAGGAAAGTGGATTGGATGTACAGCTGCATATCAGAAAATACATATATCACATGTGAAAGGAAAGTTTCCAACCACTCAGGCCAGTCAAACCAGGAGTGTTCGCCCATGGTCACCAGGTCGCACTACCAGTGCTCAGTGTCGGGCAATACCCTGATAACCCTTGTTGCATCATCAAAAGGCTTGAACATCATGAGCCAACAAAGGCGATGGTAACAGTATGATGTCACAATGATGCGCTGTGGAACAATTGTTTTATCAGTGTCCGTGTCTGACATTGACAGACACTGACAGGGTAAATTATACCCCCAACTAATTCTGGCTGGTTGGAAACTCCTCTGTTGTGCTGGAAGTGCATGTAACAGAAATAATGGATTCTATGCATGTTTTAATGTTCTAATAAATTTGATCACCCCAGATTTTATGGTGGGAAATTTCACTTCCTGTGATTGAATTAATAGAGTTATTACATTGTACGATGACAATATCACTGTCCTAAATTGGGGCTTCTTCTGAGTATATAAAACCCCCAACGAAATTTATAAAAAAATCTGCATCACCACACCACTTCTTGGACAGTAATCTATCTGTTCCATATAGATTGATGATTGGTTGGGTGCCAGCTTGGTGCCAACAGTCTATTGTCTATCAAGTTTTCATGTTAAACTTTTATGATCAGAACCATGACAACAGACACTTTTTCTTTTGATGTTGGAGAAGGTTTAGGGAGCTTCTTGAAATTGGGTCATGCTGGGAACTGGCATAAGGCATTCCAAACAGAGAGGCATGATGCGCCGAGTTGGAACTCCAAGGAACTCCATGGCATCCTTTTTGGAACTCATCAGACAAAGGATGGCTTATGCTATACCATGCGATGGCATGAGGGGACACTACACTAGGCTTGGTGTATCCCATTTGGATAACCGGCATATGCCATTGTCGTCGAGGAACTCATGCCCTAATTTCAAGAAGCTCCCTTATATATTAATCTTACAGATTAATACTTTTGAAATAAACATCAGAGTCTCCTGAAACTTTGCAGGCATTCTTAATATCAAGTAATATTATCTTTTGTCAAGAGTTTTTATCAAGAGTTGGACTTATTGCATGTCAGCATTCAGTTTTCATGTTAAGTTTTCTGAACAGAACAGACAGCTTCTACATGTAGTTTGATGTTCAAGGTTTAGTTGTCCATGCTCAGACTTTATCCACATTCCGATTCACTTCAATGTCCATTTGTCCATTTTGTTCATTTTGAACATTGTTTTACTGGTATTGCATGTCGTTGTCGGCGTTGTCTGTCTGTCAATCCATCGGCCCATCTGTCCACCTTCTCCTGGATACGATATCTCAAAAAGAATTATAGCCGGACATTGTAAATTCATACCACATATGGCAGGGTGCGAAATAGCCCTTTGCCCGGTTGCCCAGGGCAACCTAAATTTCCTTCATGTCCTTTGGGCAACCAAATTCTGCCCGAATTGCAATACAATTGGATGTGATGGTTGCCCGTGCTTGCCGATGGGCAACTATAATTTGTTTGTCTATTTCATACCCTGTATGGTGGTGAAAACACATAAAACACATGGAAAATGAAAACGAAACCTTGACCTATTTTATCAAGATCAAATTCTAATATTTGCAATATTTTTTGAAGGATTGGAGCTAGGGTCTCGAAATTCATATTACATGTATGACTGACTAGAAACCTATCACAGTTGACTGACCTTGACCTATTTTTTCAAGGTCATATACTGTTTATTATGATATAACATGAGGAAATATAGCCTGGGCTTTCCAAATTCATATTATGTACATCTGCTGTTGGTCCAGAGGTGTACTGAAGATGACTGACCCTGACCTATTCCGTCCATGTCAGTCTAACTATTTCATGAAGGATTATGTCCAAATTTGCACCACATATATGCAAAGTTCTGATGATAGGCCTGAAATCTACATGTATTGAATGTCAATAATTGGAGCATGCTAGGAACTGGCATAAGGCATTCCAAATGGAATGGCATGGTGCGCCTAGGAAGTTGGAACTCCTAGGAAGTCCCTGGCAGCCGTTTTTCTAACTCAGCAGAGAATGGATGATATATATGGCAAGCCATTACAATAGCGCAGTGAAAAGGGCATATATATGCCATCCCAATTGGAACTCCTCTCCATGCGCCCCGTGGGGCTTCCAGGGACTGACCTGGGATGTCGTCGTGCACACCGCAGGTCATGGTAAGAATAGGCCTCAGCTCCTCAGACAGCTTGTCATAAGAGGCGACTAAATGAGGCACCCGTGGGGTTCCTGGGTGTGAAAAGGAATAGGACCCCACCCGTGTGATTCCCGGGTGTGAAAAGGAATAGCATGAATAGGACCCAACGTCGTGATATGACTGAAATATAGTTGAAAGCGACGTTAAATCTTATTCACTCACTCACTCACTCACTCCTCTCCATGCTGATTAAAACACTGGGCATGGTGTATCCCATTTGGATCGCTGGCATATGCAATTCTTATCAAGGAACTCATGCCCTAATTTCTAGACTTTATTTTCTAATGGTCAAATCTGTAAGTTGAGTCTAAGATGTTCCATGCTACATGTACATGTTCGTTTACGGTAAGTGAAAATAGACCAGAAAATTGTTGAAGATGACTGACCTTGATCTACATGTATGTTAAATTACTTGATTTGAAGATGAGCTATATGTTACATGTGTGTGTTCTACCAGAACCTCAGCACAATTTTTTCCCCATCAATAAGGGCATTGTCAAAAGCTGACCTGGCCCAACTTCCTATTTTTCTTCTTATAAGAGAAAATGACAACCCTACTAGATAATTGTCCAAGTTATAAAAATACATCTTATGCAATGCAGGAGGGCTGACTGTAGACAGTAACTGATAGCCGAGAGGTATTGGAGCCCATTGGGCTATTTTCTGTTAAGGTTGTTCTTTGTAACATGTGTAGGGTTCAGGTTCCTGTTGCTTCAATGCATTTTGCTGAGAAGCAACAGGAACTTGATAATGTGATGTCTAGCACTGTAATATCACTTGTCTTTATTGCACCATGTAAGCGTCCTGTCTGTGTCTTGTGCGCTGTCCACAGTGTTTTATAGGATGGATGGAGGGTGTCTGGTTCCATGCTGCTTCAAAGATTTCTTCTTTGAAGTAGCAGCAACACAACTGGGCTGGGTGGTGCTTAGTTGGTTCGTCGTGATATACATGTAGCTGAAATATTGTTGAAAGTGACGTTAAATTCTATTCACTCAGGCCATCCTTAAAAATATGTTTGTTGGCTGTAACCCGACCCTACCTCAGGAAGTTGGGTCGGTAGGTAGGTAATTTTGGAAGGGTGGAAGAGGTTAGTGTGATTTTGTTCCGATACTAAGCAGGTCATTTGAAAAATGCTTTTTGTCTGGCAGCAGAATTATTTCAGTATAGAAAACTAGTTATCTTCAAGGTACATGTATAAAGCAAGATATATTCTTAAATTCAGGCTTGTGTAACTGTTTTATTTCTTAGAAGATATCGACATCCTTGAACACATTCTTGACAATGACTAGTGACTAGCTGGTCAAAAAAAAAAAATAATTTACATATACCACTACCAGACACACTTTTGCCAAAATTGTGACAGGAAAGAAAAAAATCCTCTCAGTGTTATACAGAAGGTTGTTCATTACCATTTGGAGTTGAGAAAATTACCTCAAATTAATCATTAACATCATTACCGCCCTTCCTCGTCGCAAATTTATGGTGTGCTTTTATTGAATACTTGGGTACTTCCTTTATTCAGATTAGAAATACATCGTAATTTAATTTACTGACAACAATGAGGCAAATACTAAGTTTCTAACCTGTGTCTTTTCGTGGAATTTAGTCCGAGGTGGAATTCTGACAAGCGTATTTGATGCCGACATCAGAACGTCAAAATTAAGCTGACGGGTCTAATTTGTCAAGACCGCTGAAGCCACCGACACTATCCATAGCTTTATCGACATAGAGGGTTATGAAGTTTCGGTTAAACAACAAAGCAGTATAGATTTTCTGCATTTAGGCACACTGAAGTATTCTCGAAATAAAAGCAGAAATCCAAACATCGTTGTTGTTGTAACATCGTCAGTCTCAGCATCTGTCCGTGTACGGACACATGAGGTGGTGACAGTCCTAAACATGTCTACGTTCCACGTCGATTCGCGACAGAGCTCTTTATGGCAGGTTTTAATAACCAACCGTTTTGAAATATTTTTCCCATCCTGTGTTGCTGTTGCCTCTCGATGTGTTTATTGTCCTCTCGACTCTCCATCAAACCCAAACGCAAAACAGAAGGGGGAACTTCCCGCCATATACACGTGGTCGACGAAAACTGCATTCCCCTACGGACTGGGCCATGGAGGATATGCCTTCAAAACGTGTTACATAAGCTCACATCGCCGACTACTGGAGAGTGAAATCCTGCTTGCGTTTGCTGGGCGAACGTTTTACATACGTTTACCCGAGAGAGGAGATAGGGGAGATAATTCTGACATTGCAAAATAAAATAAAAAGATGACCGGTCGGAAAATCGGCGAAAAAAAGTTTCCAGTCGGCGGATTTTTGGACAGTCGGTCGGGTTACGCGCAACAAACTTATTTTTAAGGATGGCCCCACTCACTCACTCGTCGTGATATAGCTGAAATATTGTTGAAAGCGACGTTAAATTCTATTCACTCACTCGTGATATAGCTGAAATATTGTTGAAAGTGATGTTAAATTCTATTCACTCACTCACTCGTCGTGATATAGCTGAAATATTGTTGAAAGTGACGTTAAATTCTATTCACTCACTCGCTCACTCGTATAGCTGAAATAATGTTGAAAGTGGCGTTAAATTCTATTCACTCACTCACTCGTCGTGATATAGCTGAAATATTGTTGAAAGTGACGTTAAATTCTATTCACTCACTCACTCGTGATATAGCTGAAATATTGTTGAAAATGACGTTAAATTCTATTCACTCACTCACTCGTGATATAGCTGAAATATTGTTGAAAGTGACGTTAAATTCTATTCACTCACTCACTCACTCGTCGGGATATTATAGCTGAAATATTGTTGAAAGCAACGTTAAATTCAGCCTGTTTTGCTAAACTGCACAAATTACTGCTCACTGAACCTAATCTAGGCTAAAGAGGTCTCAATCGACATAAACACAGTCTCTTTTGGATAAACAAATCTGTCCGGAAAGTATTTAGCCAGTTTAGTCTGATCTACTAACATTTCATGCTAACATTTCTCAACACTCCAGGCTACCAGATTTCCTGGCTACCAGATTTCCTGGCTAAACAGTATTAACACTGTCAGCCCACATGTGGTTCCCCTGTCAATCATGTCCTTGAAGTAGTGGAGATCTCTGTTAATGACCACAGAATAGAAACCAGATGTGCAAATGTGTTAAAGTCATAGGATTTGTTAGCTCAATAATTTGACTAACACTTGCATGGATCTATTTTATGAATTCCATATATCTACAGAACCAACTACATTGTATACATTTCACATTAATTCAAATATGAACTGTGATTCTAGGAATTTGATTTGTTCTCATATACAAAGGATGTGAGAAATACTACATAGGTGAAACAGGACATACAGATCAACAGCCTAATGTGATTATATATGATGAAGTAGATTTGACTGAGCCGGAAACTAAGCAGTTCATCACAGAAATCACTTAATGATCAGACTGCAAAATGGTACTCTGAACTTTTTGGTGCATGATGTCCATGTAGTGAAGTACAATTCATTTATTTGAATTAATTCAGGTGAAAACTTCACAGAATATCTGTTCCTGCCTGTCAAGATTTATTTAAGTGAATGCAGAGCCTTTATGGAGATATACTTGTAGAATTCTGTGGAATATTCTCTACTCAACTGTGAACTGAATATTTTGTTAGTTCCATGCAGAAATTTTATATGATTGATGATCAAGGTATGATAATTTATGATGGGACTGAAAACTAAAATATGGCATAAAATAATGAACATAATACCTGTATAAGGGCCATTCTATAAATTATGAGCCTAGAACAAGAAATTTTGAAATTTACATTCCAATCTCTTTTTAACTTGCATTATATCAATGATAGAGCAGATGATAAAATAGAACTAATGATTTCAAAATATGCACCAAGCAAAGGTATTTTCATGCCAAATGTTTATGACCTATGGTATTTGATATTTTGGGTCAAATTTGAATGTAAGTTTGAGAAGGCCCCTCTGAACAGCAAGATTTAATTCTGGAGAACTAAAATATAATCACAATGTATTGTTTATGGAGTATTAGGTACCTGTCATGCATCATTGATTTTTGCTTAGATCTTTATTGGTAAAATTTTTTGTCATTTCAACTGCTTGATCTGCATGTCACACACGTGACGAAAATGCATGTTACTTTGTGTAGAAACATTAGTTTATCAGAGAAATTGAAAATATTCAAGTTTATAAATTACCATGTTGGAGAGAAGGTACATGTTAAAAAAAACCTATGAAATCTTACAATGCAAATAATTAAAAGAACCAGAAAGAACAGTCACACATGTGACGTCATGTGTGTGACGTCACGTGTGTGACGGCAATTCTCCTGGCATGCCTGAGCTACTGCTGTAAAATTTTCATTTGCATCACTATGTTGAAGTCGTATCATCCTCACTGGGCAACTGTCTTGACCTGGCTTTGCACTTGCACCAGTGCAACCTCCTCGCTGGGGGTCTAATAACACCCCAGCCACCAGTCAGATTTTTGGACCCGATTCGGGGCCTTCGCACACATCGCCGGAAGTGACATCATATAGTAAAATAGATGTTTACCGAACATTTCGATTACTTTTCAAGTCTGCATAATAGACCTAGCATTAAACATAATTATCTGGAGATAATTTTCCCTGTTTATCTGGACAGAGCATATGAAAAGTAGTTCGCTCATTGCAACACTAAAGGAGTTGTTCGGCCGGATTCAAACTGAACCGTGCGTTGGTTGGTTTCCCCTATATGTCACAGCAACGTAGTAAAGGTCAACTTCCGCTATTGGTGGCAGGGATGGTAATGGCGCCTGCGAAATGGAGCATGCGCTATGGGGAGGTTGGCACCAGTGCTCTGACTCATGCTAGATTACAACATTGTTCCAGTTTTGCCTGGAATGGGACAGGCCAGTCTTCATGAAACATCAGATTTTTTCCACTGTACATGTATGTGCATTAAAAGGCATATATAATATGCGCCAATTTTTGTCATTTTCTCATCTGCTTTTCTGATTGTAGCACATAACGCAAGACTGCTTGGATTTAAGATTTGTCTTTCTTAAACATTGATAAATATGTGCACATCTAGCTATTCCTGAATTGTCCTACGAAGTATAGGGTCTATCTCATTTGCAAATTGTCCGGTAGTCAGTCCATCCAAATCCTTTCTCCGGCAAAATAAGGAGAACCGTTGGTTTTAGAACCTTGATTTTAGGCATGAACATGCATTAGGGGACTGTTACCAGCAAGTTCTGAGCTGATATACTTTTGATGAAAATTTGACCTATAAACCTCGAAATTGGCAAAAAAATGCACTTAATTAGGTCAATGTCAGTGTGACCTGTCCTAATTGGGTCAAGGTCAATGTGACCTACTTTCTGATCCAATTTCTGACCTAATTAGGTGATCTAGAAACCTCGAAATTGAAAAAAACATGTCTCATGCCTCCTATGATAGGCAGTCTTGGGTCAAGGTACACACTTAAATCTCGTCAAACCCTACTTTGAGGTCCTGTGGCGTTAGTCACACTGCCATGTACGTCATGTAGAAACTTTAAGCTTCATAAATTATAGGGACATTAGAAATTGAGAAATTAGTCTAAAAGTAAAAATCTGAGTTCTGGAATAAAAATTGCATTAATGCAATATTGTATTATTTTTTTTCTGGGATTACATGTGATATTTACATGGCAATGAACAATTCCCTTGGAAGTTGACAAAGGTTGTTGGGTTGGAGATAGAAGTATCCGTAGTGGTTAAGGCTGGAAATCACTGGAAATGGCCCCAAACTCCTGACAAAATATTTTACACTCTTAGCGAGCATGGTGAAGGAAATAGTATCTTCAGTAGTGATAAATTCAAGGGGTCACTTCGCCTTTTCAGATTTAGGTCAGTGAGAATTTATCCATTTGGTTCTCTTTTTCTTTGACAGGCGGAATGTATAACACAAGGCTATTCTATGGATAATTTTTTTATTGCTGTGGAGCTGATGTTTCGTTGGAGATACTCCCAACATTTTTAAAGATGAATTTGTTTATCATCCCAATACAGAATGATTATTGAATACATCGAATAGGACAATATACTGTTGACATTTATTATTGATTGCACATGTTTGAGGGGGGGTGCCCCTGCGTACAGGCCAGGGTAGAATGTTATGTTGGGTATTGCCAGAAAAGCTGCTTTGATGATGGTAATAGGCTCTAAGTCACTTATCACCTCATCAAATCTACTATCTTTATCTGTAGTTCAGAGGTCACACACGTGACGTTTTTTTGGGTCACACACGTGACGACACATTCCTCCCCTCACATTATACAAACCAAAGATATTTTCAAAGACAGTTGGAAACCTGTAAAGAAGAAACCTTGGGCAAACCACCTGTTCTAAATAACTTTTCATAATCCTGATACAATCACAGATTTTTTCAACAAACCACTTCATGTGGAAATTTACTTTTTTTGTGAGTCACACACGTGACGGATCATTGAAACCCATGCTAAGCAAAAGTTTTTACATTAATGTCCGCTTTTGACATATGATAGTTTAGTCCAGGTTCATAGCTTCAATTACATTACAAAGTTAATCCTTGCTGTTCATATTTTTCCTGTGTGGTCAACAGAACATTCCCAAATATGCTTCTGAATGTCACACACCTAATTATAGAATGGCCCATAAAGGAACTTGCAACAATCAAGTCAAATTGAAATATGTATAAAGCTACATGTGTGTGGGCCCGGAATAAAAGGTGTTTGTTTTAAACATGTTAAATGGTAAAAAAAAATTCTTCTCTAGAAATTTGACCATCAGAAAAACACTTCAAGTTTGAAAGAGTCCAGATTGTTGGATAATCACATTAGCTATATGAGCTGTTGGTCTGTATCTTCTGTTTCACCTATGTAGTATTTCTCACATCCATTGCATTTGAGAACATAATCAAATTCCCAGAATCACAGTTCATATTTGAATTCATTGGAAACAAATAATTGATTCTGTAGATATATGGAATTCATAAAATCTATGCGAGTGTTTGTCAAATTATTGAGCTAACAAATCCTATGATTTTTTTTCATCCCATCAAAATATTTGCACATCTGGTTTCTATTCTGTGGTCATTAACAGAGGTCTCCACTACTTCAAGGACATGATTGACAGGGGAACCACATGTGGGCTGACAGTGTTAATACTGTTTAGCCAGGAAATCTGGTAGCCTGGCGTGTTCAGAAATGTTAGCTTGATTTGCCTGTAGATCAGACTAAACTGGCTAAACGCTTTCTGGACAGATTTGTTTATCCAAAAGAGACTGTGTTTAGGTCGATTGAGACCTGTTTAGGCTAGATTAGGTTCAGTGAGCAGAAATTTGTGCAGGTTAGCAAAACAGGATCACTCGTCATGATATAGCTGAAATATTGTTGAAAATGACGTTAAATTCTATTCACTCACTCACTCGTGATATACGTGTAGCTGAAGTATTGTTGAAAGTGACGTTAAATTCTATTCACTCACTCACTCACTCGTCGTGATATAGCTGAAATATTGTTGAAAGTGATGTTAAATTCTATTCACTCAATCACTCACTCGTCGTGATATAGCTGAAATATTGATGAAAATGACGTTAAATTCTATTCACTCACTCACTCACTCGTCGTGATATAGCTGAAATATTGATGAAAATGACGTTAAATTCTATTCACTCACTCACTCACTCGTCGTGATATAGCTGAAATATTGTTGAAAGTGATGTTAAATTCTATTCACTCACTCACTCACTCGTCGTGATATAGCTGAAATATTGTTGAAAGCGACGTGAAATTCTACTCACTCGCCCTGTAACATGTGTATTCAATTCTTCTTATCATTCACAGATTCTTATGATGACAGCTGCCAGCGCTGATAAAAAGGCAGCTGCAGATGGTCCTCCACCTCAAAATGATGCTCATCAGACTGCAGGCGCGGGCGATGCTCCGTCACCTGCCACGGGTAAAATACAAGATGGCGGAGCGGAAGGACAATCACTACGCCCAAATGCCGTCCACGGCAATGCGACCTACAGAAACCAGCAAAATGGTGGCTTCGGCGGCAACTCCCGGCTAGACATCAGCTCGGAAAGCATTCATGTAATTCCAGATACGCTCCCTATGGCCGGCGACGGAGCACCCCGGAGCACTAAAATCTCACCCACAAACTCACGGCCTGCCACTGCCAACTCCATGGGTCGCAAGTCGGCCTGGGAGCGAGCGCAAGAGCAGTATGAAGCGCAAGCAAAAGAAAAGCGCAAAGGGATGACAAAAGTGAAGCCCTTCAAGCTGGAAGAAGAAGAGCTGATCATGCAAAGCTGGAGCTTCGACCGACGGACTATCGCCAAGATCTTCCGTTCCAAGAAATTCAAAAATCCCAAACTGGAGCGCCTTTACCAGCGCTACTTCTTCAAATTAAACCAAAACAATCTGACGGTCCTCATGGCTCTGGTGTGTTTCATCAGCGTCTTACTCATAATATTTTACTATATCGGGGGCGCGACGCTTCCGGCACGGGGCGTCTCTCTAGGCCTCATTGTGATACTTTTTCTGGTGATGGAGGTCATGTGCAATAGGAGTTCCTTCAGCCAAATCCAGATGGTCGTCTTCTGTTACGTGATCTTATGTCTTCTCCTGGGGATGGTCGTTCTCATTTCGGTGGACAGTGACCCACGCAGCGCCTCCAACGGTGTCTGGTGCACGATATTCTTCGTTTACATGGTCTACTCGCTGCTCCCGATCCGAATGAGGTTGGCAGTGGGGAGTGGACTGATTCTTTCTGTGATACAAATCGTCTGTTCCATTGGGGTTAATCACCCGGACAGTTTTCTTTGGAAACAGGTGAGTGTATGTTGACACTGTTCTAAGGATGAACTCCATGATGAGTAACTTCCTGAAGAAATTTGCCCTGATAATATTGATAAATGGTTCACAAATTAGTGCTTGTTCACTCTGTGAAATGATTGTGTGGTGTTCTTCCACCCATGGCAAACATGTTCCAGTGCAGTAAACTAAAGGTAAGACTTGAAGGGGCTTTGCGTTACATCACCGGTTTGGGGGTAAAATGTATCGCAGCTTATTAGCATTTTTTTTTTTGTATTCAAAACTTTCTCAGTTCAGAATTTATATATCAGAAGTTTGGTGATGACAGAATCTATGTATATCTCCAAGAACACATTTTAAAATAGTTCAGCATGTTCAGCAAGATATGTCAGATCTGATCTGTATAAATACGAGATTGTTGATCGATGATACATGTATATGTTGAAAAAAAATTATATTAAAAAAATAACACAACTAGAGATACATGTATATAGATCTACTTGTAGCAATCTAAAATACATGTACATGTAGGTATTATAAATCTTTCACACAATATTTTTGCTGATATAGGATTTAAATTTTACTATTTAGCCAGTGTTGACTTCGCCTCCATTTTTAAGGTATTTACATATCTGGCTGATAAATACCAGATATTTATAAATAAATAGATTAAATCAGAAAGTGACAAATGGCGCCACATATCAACATGGATGATATGGGACAGATATCACATGTAAAATTCGGGGTATTTGAGGTACGTTGCTATTTTTAAACAATAAAATTGCCCCAGATTTTACATTTGTAAACAGTGTATAGTAACAGTGAAATTTATGGTTTATTTTGCTGTTGAAATTCACAACCATAAATAAACCATAAAAAGCTACATGTACATGTACATTTTGTCATGGTTGTTTACTCATATAAATAATAAATAAGCATGCCATGTTCTCTGTATTCAATCTTGAGATGGTCAATTCCTGCAGTTTTAATATTCATGTTACATTTTGGGGTAGTTTCGGTATTTTTTCTTTGATTAGAATTTCCATTTAAATTCATGGGTGGAGATCCTAGTTTTTACCTCCGTCGATCAGACGGAGGTCTAGGAATGCAACGTGAAATCTCCCGCTAAATAATTGTCATATGGGGAACCCACGACTCATGTGATTTCCAATAGAGTTTGTCATGGTTCCCGACGAAATTTTGAAGCAATGATTTTGGACACAATTGAAATGAAAGCTCCTGTGAAACACAGACGAAGAGCATTTCCCCAGACAATTTTGTAATACATAATTTGGTACTCACAGGGCTTTAGATCGCCCCAATTTGGGCACACCCCATATTAGGGGTGGCAATTGTTTTTAGGATGGGACAGAGTGAGGGGCAGATACCCCTGGAGGGTGAGCAATCAGAATTGTTGTTGTTGTAAAATGCTGCTAATACTACTTAGGCAATAACGTCATTCAATGTAAATCGGGAACCTTCACTGGCTGTGTGATCTGTCACTCTGTCTTGGTACTCATATTTCGACAGTGATGCAGTATGTCAGAGCTAGGAATGAAGGCCATTTCAACAGCTCAGCCGATACAGCATGGTTTAAGTTACTGTTGAAGCATGAGACTGTTGAAACACATGCAAAATTCGCTAAATTGTTCTGGAAGAAAAACCACAGCCACAACAAAATGATGACAATGTTAGGTTTTAGATGTATGTTAGCAGTTAAAGGAGTACTTACCTTATTTTTGAGTGTGACTATATTTATCGGCAATCGCATTCCAAACCTTATTATATAAAACTTATGTTGATAGAATGCGAAATAAAAGAAATATTGAATATTTTGTTGCTCGCCACGGCGTGCACTGGGCGCCGCCATTGCACCGCTTTGTGACGTTTTTAGATGAGCGGAAGTGAGTGTATACTCATCTAAAAACGTCATAACGTCATGGAGATTTAAGGTTGATCGTGTTGGTAATGTCGATAATTCGCACAAGAAGGAACCCAGTAAATCCACTGATGTTCTAGTTGATTTTAGTAATTCAAGTGTAATAATGAAAATGTTTACGAACTTAGAAGCATCATCGTTCAACTGAAATCACTGGACAATTGCAGAGGACGCTCCTTTAGTCTTCTCGCTTAGCTTCAAATTTTGTCCAAATTGAATCGAGCAAGTTTCAGTTGAAAAACTTGGGGAAGAAATTCTTCAGTTGGTGGAGATAATCAAAACCACTCTCCTTTTGTGAATTACACCCGTGGGATTTGTCGCGCCAGTTTTTTTCCTCGAATTAAAACTTGGACACAGAGTAATTCAAATGTCCGTAGTTGGAACGTCCCTAGGCAAGCGTTAGCCGGGACGTTGTCCTGAATGCTGACGTCATCAGTCACGTCATCCCACAGGCAACATGGCGGCGCCCACGTCGACCTCAAAGCGGAAACATGGCTTCACAAATTGTAATAAAAATAATAGGTTATCACCCTCAACGACAGTAAAATAGTTGGTTACATTTATTTAAGAGTCTAACCTTTGTAATAGGAACCTATATAAAATAAAGTAAGTACTCCTTTAAGATGTGACTTAACTTACAGTTTTTGTCCTCCGCCACGAAGTGGTGGGAGGACTTGGAAATGCTAGCCGTCCGTCCTTCCGTCCGTCCGTCCGTCCCACATCTTGTGAACGCGATATCTTGAGAACAATTCGACCAATCGACTTCAAACTTGAGAAGATGCTTCACATCAGTTAGACGGTCATTGGTATTGATTTTCACTGAGGTACGTAATCCAAGATGGCCGCCATCGACCATATTGGATTCTGTCCGTCCCACATCTTGTGAACGCGATATCTTGAGAACAATTCGACCAATCGTCTTCAAACTTGAGAAGGTGCTTCACATCAGTTAGACGGCCATTGGTATTGATTTTCACTGAGGTACGTAATCCAAGATGGCCGCCATCGACCATATTGGATTCTGTCCGTCCCACATCTTGTGAACGCGATATCTTGAGAATAATTCGACCAATCGACTTCAAACTTGAGACGGTGCTTCACATCAGTTAGACGGCCATTGGTATTGATTTTCACTGAGGTACGTAATCCAAGATGGCCGCCATCGACCATATTGGATTCTGTCTGTCCCACATCTTGTGAACGCGATATCTCAAGAACAATTTGACCAATTGCCTTCAAACTTGAGAAGGTGCTTCACATCAGTTAGACGGCCATTGGTGTTGATTTTCACTGAGGTACGTTATCCAAGATGGCCGCCATCGACCATATTGAATTCTGTTCTTCCCACATCTTGTGAACACGATATCTCAAGAACAATTCTACCAATCAATTTCAAGCTTGGAAAGGTTCTTCACATCAGTCAGACGGCCATTGGTATTAATTTTCACTGGGGAACATAATCCAAGATGGCTGCCATTGACCATATTGGATTCCATCCGTCCCAGATCTTGTGAACGCAATATCTTGAGAACAATTCGACCAATCGACTTCAAACTTGAGAAGGTGCTTCACATCAGGTAGACGACCATTGGTATTGATTTTCACTGAGGTACGTAATCGAAGATGGCCGCCATCGACCATATTGGATTCTGTCCGTCCCACATCTTGTGAACGCGATATCTTGAGAATAATTCGACCAATCGACTTCAAACTTGAGACGGTGCTTCACATCAGTTAGACGGCCATTGGTATTGATTTTCACTGAGGTACGTAATCCAAGATGGCCGCCATCGACCATATTGGATTCTGTCTGTCCCACATCTTGTGAACGCGATAGCTTAAGAACAATTTGACCAATTGACTTCAAACTTGAGAAGGTGCTTCACATCAGTTAGACGGCCATTGGTATTGATTTTCACTGAGGTACGTTATCCAAGATGGCCGCCATCGACCATATTGAATTCTGTTCTTCCCACATCTTGTGAACACGATATCTCAAGAACAATTCTACCAATCAATTTCAAGCTTGGGAAGGTTCTTCACATCAGTCAGACGGCCATTGGTATTAATTTTCACTGAGGAACATAATCCAAGATGGCTGCCATTGACCATATTGGATTCCATCCGTCCCAGTTCTTGTGAACGCAATATCTTGAGAACAATTCGACCAATCGACTTCAAACTTGAGAAGGTGCTTCACATCAGGTAGACGACCATTGGTATTGATTTTCACTGAGGTACGTAATCCAAGATGGCCGCCATCGACCATATTGGATTCTGAACGCGATATCTCGAGAACAATTCAACCAATCGACTTCAAACTTTGGAAGGTTCTTAACATCAGTCAAACGGCCATTGGTATTGTTTTTCACGGAGGTACGTAATCCAAGATGGCTGCCATTGACCATATTGGATTCCGTCCATCCCACATCTTGTGAACGCGATATCTCGAGAACAGTTGGACCAATCGACTTCAAACTTGAGAATGTGCTTAATATCAATTAGACGGCCATTGGTATTGATTTTCACTGAGGTACGTAATCCAAGATGGCTGCCATTGACCATATTGGATTCCATCCATCTCGGATCTTGTGAATGTGATATCTCGAGAACAATTTAACCAATCGACTTCAAACTCGAGAGGGTGCTTCACATCAGTTAGACAGCCATTGGTATTGATTTTCATTGAGGTAGTATGTAATCCAAGATGGCTGCCATTGACCATCTTGGATTTCACTCGCCCATATTGTACCCGTCTGTGTTGTGAACGCGATATCTTGATCTATTCCACCCATCGATTTATAAACCTCACCATCCACAAATCCAT
>JAVTVY010049678.1:0-23847 GCA_036873755.1 Hanleya hanleyi
AGTGCCCCAAGGATCTGTCTTGGGACCTTTACTTTTTCTATTATATATAAATGATCTACCAGATGGTATTCTTAGCAATATTCGACTTTTCGCAGATGACACCTGCCTATATGTTATTTCAGATAAATTATCCGATGACATAGTCACTATTAATCTTGACTTGGACCTACGGACCATGCAGGACTGGGCAAGAACATGGCTCGTCGACTTTAATCCATTAAAGACAAAATCAGTTATCATCTCAAGGCGGCGACAACCGTCGGATGTTGTCCTTCGGTTTGCAAATAAAGAAATTAATAAATGTAATTCACATAAACATCTTGGGGTCACATTTAATCAACACGGTTCTTGGAATAATCACATTGATAATCTGGTTAACGCTGGCCTAAAAAAATTGTCAATATTCCGTGGTTTAAAATATATTTTAGATCGCAGATGCTTAGAAATCATGTACAAATCATTCCTAAGACCTAGTCTAGAATATGCTGACGTGGTTTGGGACAACATTACCGTCGATCAAATGAATCGCATTGAATCCATTCAGAAACAAGCATTGCGCATCATAAGTGGCTTAACTGTAAGTGTTCCCACAAACATACTTTACGAAGAAGCAGGATTTATATCCTTATCTGAACGTAGGAAAATGCACCGTCTAGTTGAGTTTCATAAAATAATAAATTCCAAGACGCTTGTTAATCTTAAAGCTAAAATTCCACCACTGACAAGTTCTAGGCATAAGTATCCTGTCAGATCTGCCACACAGCTCACTCCGTTTTATTGTCGTACAGAAACTTTCCGTAGGTCTTTTTTCCCCTTCACCGTAAATGATTGGAATGCAATGCCAAACGATTTTAAAACAGTTTCTGAACTTGCTCAATTTAAAAGTAAGCTACAAAAAGTATATTGCTCTCCGCGTCCACCAATTTGGTACTATCATGGTGATCGTCTGTATAACATTTTATTATGTAGATTACGTAACGGTTGCAGTTCTTTGAGAAGTGACCTGTTACAAAATCATATCAGCGATTGTTCTAAGTGCAACTGTGGCTATTCCGACGAATCTGCTGAACATTATTCGCTCGAATGCCCTGTGTACAAAACTGAACGGGAATTGTTAATGCAAAAAATCCGATCTACTGGCTATAGTGGTAAGGTAAATAGTACACTCTTGTTATTTGGTAATTATGACCTTTCAGTTCCGGTAAATCTACAAATATGCCAAGCAGTTTGTAATTTCATTGCCATGACAAAAAGATTTTGAGTTAAGCATGAGTCCTTGTTCTTAAACCCTAGTTCGCGGCCGGGCATGGCCTGGTTGGAGTATGTGCGTTAAAGCCCCGACTCTCTCTTTCTCTCTTCTAGCTCATTTTTGATGAGGTTCTTAAGTTTGTTGTCTTACATCCTGATCATTTACGCTATATGTATTGCTATTATTTCTAGACTCTGGCTCCTTTGCTTTATACCGGTCCAACAAGAGCGATATACTGACTTTCTGTCTGCACTTTCTGTCACCGAATGTACGGTATTATGTTACTTCTCTAATTTTGTTGTATATATTGTATTAATGTATGGGGGACCCAGGATAAGTCTCGGCTTCATGTGGTCCAAAGACTAAATAAAAAACAAGTTTAAATCAATATAAATAGACCGGAAGTACAGATTTGCGGAAATCATCAATAAAACTGGCACTGTCCGAGTAGCAGGTGCCCGTTTCTCCTATCTCAACATGCTCAACCATATATTCCAGGTAGAAATCAGATAAAATGATAGAAAGAGATTGAAAAAGCAACATATTTAGAAGGTTTTGGGACCAAACCACTAATATAAATAGACTGGAAGTACAGATTTGCGGCAATCATCAATGAAACTGGCCCTGTCCGAGTAGCAGGTGCCCGTTTCTCCTATCTCCACATGCTCAACCATATATTCCAGGTTGAAATCAGATAAACTGATAGAAAGAGATTGGAAAAGCAACATATTTAGAAGGTTTTGGGACCAAACCACTAATAACAATACACCGGAAATACAGATTTGCGGAAATCATCAATAAAAGTGGCCCTGTCCGAGTAGCAGGTGCCCGTTTCTCCTATCTCAACAGGCTCAACCATATATTCCAGGTAGTAATCAGACAAAATGGTAGAAAGAGGTTGGAAAAGAAACATATTTAGAAGGTTTTGGGACCAAATCACTAATAAAAATAGACCGGAAGTACAGATTTGCGGCAATCATCAATGAAACTGGCCCTGTCCGAGTAGCAGGTGCCCGTTTCTCCTATCTCAACATGCTCAACCATATATTCCAGGTAGAAATCAGATCAAATGATAGAAAGAGATTGGAAAAGCAACATATTTAGAAGGTTTTGGGACCAAACAACTAATAAAAATAGATCGGAAGTACAAATTTGCGGCAATCATCAATGAAACTGGCCCTGTCCGAGTAGCAGGCGCCCGTTTCTCCTATCTCAACATTCTCAACCATATATTCCAGGTAGAAATCAGATAAAATAACAAAAAGAGGTTGGAAAAGCAACATATTTAGAAGGTTTTGGGACCAAACCACTAATAAAAATAGACCGGAAGTACAGATTTGCGGCAATCATCAATGAAACTGGCACTGTCCGAGTAGCAGGTGCCCGTTTCTCCTATCTCAACATGCTCAACCATATATTCCAGGTAGAAATCAGATAAAATGATAGAAAGAGATTGAAAAAGCAACATATTTAGAAAGTTTTGGGACCAAACCACTAATAAAAATAGACCGGAAGTACAGATTTGCGGCAATCATCAATGAAACTGGCACTGTCCGAGTAGCAGGTGCCCGTTTCTCCTATCTCAACATACTCAACCATATATTCCAGGTAGAAATCAGATAAAATGATAGAAAGAGATTGAAAAAGCAACATATTTAGAAGGTTTTGGGACCAAATCTCTAATAAAAATAGACCGGAAATACAGATTTGCGGCAACCATCAATGAAACTGGCCCTGTCCGAGAAGCAGGTGCCCGTTTCTCCTATCTCAACATGCTCAACCATATATTCCAGGTAGAAATCAGATAAAATGATAGAAAGAGATTGGAAAAGCAACATATTTAGAAAGTTTTGGGACCAAACCACTAATAAAAATAGACCGGAATTACAGATTTGCGGCAATCATCAATAAAACTGGCCCTGTCCGAGTAGCAGGTGCCCGTTTCTCCTATCTCCACATGCTCAACCATATATTCCAGGTAGAAATCAGATAAACTGATAGAAAGAGATTGCAAAAGCAACATATTTAGAAGGTTTTGGGACCAAACCACTAATATAAATAGAGCGGAAGTACAGATTTGCGGCAATCATCAATGAAACTGGCCCTGTCCGAGTAGCAGGTGCCCGTTTCTCTTATCTCAACATGCTCAACCATATATTCCAGGTAGAAATCAGATAAAATGATAGAAAGAGATTGAAAAAGCAACATATTTAGAAGGTTTTGGGACCAAACCACTAATATAAATAGACTGGAAGTACAGATTTGCGGCAATCATCAATGAAACTGGCCCTGTCCGAGTAGCAGGTGCCCGTTTCTCCTATCTCCACATGCTCAACCATATATTCCAGGTAGAAATCAGATAAATTGATAGAAAGAGATTGGAAAAGCAACATATTCAGAAGGTTTTGGCACCAAACCACTAATAAAAATAGACCGGAATTACAGATTTGCGGCAATCATCAATAAAACTGGCCCTGTCCGAGTAGCAGGTGCCCGTTTCTCCTATCTCAACAGGCTCAGCCATATATTCCAGGTAGTAATCAGACAAAATGGTAGAAAGAGGTTGGAAAAGAAACATATTTAGAAGGTTTTGGGACCAAATCACTAATAAAAATAGACCGGAAGTACAGATTTGCGGCAATCATCAATGAAACTGGCCCTGTCCGAGTAGCAGGTGCCCGTTTCTCCTATCTCAACATGCTCAACCATATATTCCAGGTAGAAATCAGATCAAATGATAGAAAGAGATTGGAAAAGCAACATATTTAGAAGCTTTTGGGACCAAACAACCAATAAAAATAGACCGGAAGTACAAATTTGGGGCAATCATCAATGAAACTGGCCCTGTCCGAGTAGCAGGCGCCCGTTTCTCCTATCTCAACATTTTCAACCATATATTCCAGGTAGAAATCAGATAAAATAACAAAAAGGTTGGAAAAGCAACATATTTAGAAGGTTTTGGGACCAAACCACTAATATAAATAGACCGGAAGTACAGATTTGCGGCAATCATCAATGAAACTGGCCCTGTCCGAGTAGCAGGTGCCCGTTTCTCCTATCTCCACATGCTCAACCATATATTCCAGGTAGAAATCAGATAAACTGATAGAAAGAGATTGCAAAAGCAACATATTTAGAAGGTTTTGGGACCAAACAACTAATAAAAATAGTCCAAAAGTACAAATATGCGACAATCATCAATGAAACTGGCCCTGTCCGAGTAGCAGGCGCCCGTTTCCCCTATCTCAACATTCTCAACCATATATTCCAGGTAGAAATCAGATAAAATGATAGAAAGAGATTGGAAAAGCAACATATTTAGAAGGTTTTGGGACCAAATCACTAATAAAAATAGACCGGAAGTACAGATTTGCGGCAATCATCAATGAAACTGGCCCTGTCCGAGTAGCAGGTGCCCGTTTCTCCTATCTCAACATGCTCAACCATATATTCCAGGTAGAAATCAGATCAAATGATAGAAAGAGATTGGAAAAGCAACATATTTAGAAGGTTTTGGGACCAAACCACTAATAAAAATGGACCGGAATTACAGATTTGTGGCAATCATTAATGAAACTGGCCCTGTCCGAGTAGCAGGTGCCCGTTTCTCCTATCTCGACATGCTCAACCATATATTCCAGGTAGAAATCAGATAAAATAACAAAAAGAGATTGAAAAAGCAACATTTTTAGAAGGTTTTGGAACCAAACCACTCATAAAAATAGACCGGAAGTACAGATTTGCGGCAATCATCAAAGAAACTGGCCCTGTCCGAGTAGCAGGTGCCCGTTTCTCCTATCTCAACATGCTCAACCATATATTCCAGGTAGAAATCAGATAAAATGATAGAAAGAGATTGGAAAAGTAACATATTTAGAAGGTTTTGGGACCAAACCACTAATATAAATAGACCGGAAGTACAGTTTTGCGGCAATCATTAATGAAACTGGCCCTGTCCGAGTAGCAGGTGCCCGTTTCTCCTATCTCCACATGCTCAACCATATATTCCAGGTAGAAATCAGATAAACTGATAGAAAGAGATTGGAAAAGCAACATATTTAGAAGGTTTTGGGACCAAACCACTAATAAAAATAGACCGGAATTACAGATTTGCGGCAATCATCAATAAAAATGGCCCTGTCCGAGTAGCAGGTGCCCGTTTCTCCTATCTCAACAGGCTCAGCCATATATTCCAGGTAGTAATCAGACAAAATGGTAGAAAGAGGTTGGAAAAGAAACATATTAGAAGGTTTTGGGACCAAATCACTAATAAAAATAGACCGGAAGTACAGATTTGCGGCAATCATCAATGAAACTGGCCCTGTCCGTGTAGCAGGTGCCCGTTTCTCCTATCTCAACATGGTCAACCATATATTCCAGGTAGAAATCAGATCAAATGATAGAAAGAGATTGGAAAAGCAACATATTTAGAAGGTTTTGGGACCAAACAACTAATAAAAATAGACCGGAAGTACAAATTTGGGGCAATCATCAATGAAACTGGCCCTGTCCGAGTAGCAGGCGCCCGTTTCTCCTATCTCAACATTCTCAACCATATATTCCAGGTAGAAATCAGATAAAATAACAAAAAGGTTGGAAAAGCAACATATTTAGAAAGTTTTGGGACCAAATCACTAATAAAAATAGACCGGAAGTACAGATTTGCGGCAATCATCAATGAAACTGGCCCTGTCCGAGTAGCAGGTGCCCGTTTCTCCTATCTCCACATGCTCAACCATATATTCCAGGTAGAAATCAGATAAACTGATAGAAAGAGATTGGAAAAGCAACATATTTAGAAGGTTTTGGGACCAAATCACTAATAAGAATAGAGCGGAAGTACAGATTTGCGGCAATCATCAATGAAACTGGCCCTGTCCGCGTAGAAGGTGCCCGTTTCTCTTATCTCAACAGGTTCAACCATTTATTCCAGGTAGAAATCAGATAAAATGATAGAAAGGGATTGGAAAAGCAACATATTTAGAAGGTTTTGGGACCAAACCACTAATATAAATAGACCGGAAGTACAGATTTGCGGCAATCATCAATGAAACTGGCACTGTCCGAGTAGCAGGTGCCCGTTTCTCCTATCTCAACATGCTCAACTATATATTCCAGGTAGAAATCAGATAAAATAACAAAAAGAGATTGAAAAGGCAACATATTTAGAAGGTTTTGGAACCTAACCACTAATAAAAATAGACCGGAAGTACAGATTTGCGGCAATCATCAATAAAAACTGGCCCTTTCCGAGTAGCAGGTGCCCGTTTCTCCTATGTCAACATGCTCAACCATATATTCCAGGTAGACATCAGATCAAATGATAGAAAGAGATTGGAAAAGCAACATATTTAGAAGGTTTTGGGACCAAACAACTAATAAAAATAGACCGGAAGTACAAATTTGCGGCAATCATCAATGAAACTGGCCCTGTCCGAGTAGCAGGCGCCCGTTTCTCCTATCTCAACATTCTCAACCATATATTCCAGGTAGAAATCAGATAAAATAACAAAAAGAGGTTGGAAAAGCAACATATTTAGAAGGTTTTGGGACCAAACCACTAATATAAATAGACAAAATATGGGCAATACGTGCAAACGAACTATACCCACATACAATATGTTCATTGGGCTTATCTTGCTGTTAACTTCCCTGCTCTTATTTCAATCTGGCGACATAGAGAGGAATCCTGGACCAGATATTAATTCTGCTAAATATGATAACATGACAATTGCACATATCAACATTTGTGGCCTCAAAGATAAGCTCGATATCCTTAACGCCAATTTGTCTGAATTTGATATTTTAGCTATTACTGAAAGCCATTTAACATCTAACATTCCAAATGATAAACTATTGCTTTCTGGTTTCTACGAACCTATTCGCAATGACCGTGACCAGCCTTGGGGCGGCGTCTGTATATATGTGTCCAACAGAATTGTGGCTAAGCGGCGCCCTGAATACGAGACGAACAATGTTGAAATGATATGGGTGGAAATAATTGATAAACAAAATTTACTACTTTGTACCATTTATCGACCGCCTAAAACTCCAGTGGACCAATGGCAATACCTGTCGGATAATATTGAGAAGGTCATTGACTCTAATCCGAACAAACATATTATTATACTTGGAGACTTGAACGAGGACCTGCTAGACCCTTCCCTTCATCATTTGTCAGACATTATTTCCTCTTTTGGTATGACTCAACTCATTTGTGAATCAACTCGGCCTGCTTCCGGTTCTCTTCTCGACCCAATAATTTGTAACATTCATACTCTTATTCAGGATTCCGGTGTCCTTCCAAATTTCTGCAGTGATCATTGTGCAACCTATGTTAAATTTTCATCCCATTACCCTAAACGTGACAAATATTACCGAACTGTCTGGCACTATGAGCGCGCAAATTGGGAATACTTTCGTAAACTGTTACTCGAATTTAATTGGGCCGAAACCAATAAGAGCGATATTGACGAGTGGTGCTCCCAAATCACGTCCGCACTTCTTTCTGCGGCTAAGCTTTCTATTCCTAACTTTTTTGTCTGTATAAAACCCAATGATAAAAGATGGATATCCCTTATGAAAATTTACCACAAAAATCTATAGTTGAAATCTATAGATTACTATCGATTTTGTGGTACTTTTGCGGATTTACTACAGCTCAAATTCTATAGCTTACTACAAATTAACTATAGCTTACTACAAATGAACTATAGTTTACTACAAATGAACTATAGCTTACTACAAATGAGCTATAGCTTACTACAAATGAATTATAGTTTACTACAGATGAACTATAGCTTACTACAAATGAATTATAGTTTACTACAGATGAACTATAGCTTACTACAAATGAACTATAGTTTACTACAAATGAACTATAGCTTACTACAAATGAAATAGGGAACTATAGCTTACTACAAATGAATTATAGTTTACTACAGATGAACTATAGCTTACTACAAATGAACTATAGCTTACTACAAATGAACTATAGCTTACTAGAACTATAGCTTACTACAAATGAGCTATAGCTTACTACAAATGAATTATAGTTTACTACAGATGAACTATAGCTTACTACAAATGAACTATAGCTTACTACAAATGAACTATAGCTATAGATTGGTAGCTTCACTTTGGACTGGGTATTTATATTACATCCTCAATACTGAACAACATCGTAGAATAATCTATTTCAGAGAATGACAACGCCCTGACAACACAACGAAAATAACACAATAATTTCTTATATAATACTATATTTATTCTACTAGCACTGAATCGCTCCATACAACATCATAAAATGCACTCAGTTAATGTCCAAACACTTCGTTAATGTAAAAATACTACTTCTTTAATTGCTTCGAAGCATTGTTCAGCTTCAGGTGAATACTGGCTTTGTCCACTTCTCTCTTGTCGGGGAATACTCTACGAGTTTCAACTGGAAGGAGAAAAGAAAGAAAAAATTTGAGTTGGCAAATTATTTAGTATACACTTCAAATGGACATACTGCAAGTCTGAACTTGTTGACAACGGCATTTCATTACAGTTAATTGAATTCAATTAAGTTATTATGAAAGAACCCATATTATTATTACTACTGTGTTCTTGTGATGGGTAAGAAATACTTACCAATATTGAAATGAATGTTGTCTTTCTCCAATTAAATCATCGGATGATCCAGTTGATGGATCTGGTGATGAGGGTGATCGCGTATGATGGGGCAAGGGTTCGGATGTTGATGGTGTCAGCAGCTGACATGGTCCTGCTGGGCGAGTCTATGCCTGACGTGATGCCACCTTATTCATTGTCTTCACCGAGGTCTTGATGTCATGAAATACAGATGGCAGTTCTGTGAAATAAACGATACAAAATGTGTACTGACAGTTGGATTGATAATATTCAGTCAGAATGTTAATAGTCATAAATTGCAGAATCTTGTTGACAAAGGATCAACAATGTTTTAAAACTTTCAAATCTCATTAAATTATTATTTACTAAGATTAATTGCATTAAATGATTATTTACAAGTGATCGCTTGTTAACCATTAAAATTCAGTGTCATTTAACATGCATTTTACTGGTTAGCAAACTTGCAAAAACTCAAATTTAAAATCTTACCAGTAAGTGTAGATAATGAGACTTTCAAAGAACTGTTTTCTGACTTCAGAGACTGGTTCTCCGCTCTCAGCTCTTCACCTTCTTTCTGCAGAGCCCTCAGGTCTGCTCGGCTACTAGAATCCTACAAAGAAGAAGAAAACCAAAATCAATAGGCCCCACACCCACATATTTTGTCCACATTGAGAGAAATTTGGATTAATATTATTAGAAATAGTTATCTGAAAGGGATCAGTAAAATAGATGAGACAATTCATGAGCAATGTTCTCAATAGTCAAAATAATGAATTATTTGATAATAGCCTAGGGATTTAGCTGAATAGTCCTGATAGTTGAATTTATACTTACTTCATCTGACATGTCTTGAACAGGTGCCACTGGAAGTTTTCCTTGTCGCTGTTTGTTTAACTTCTAAAGGATGTTGTTTGACTCATTCTTTTAGGCATCACGAACTGTCTTGCTCATCTTCTTTGTAGCTCTGTGATCTCCTGTGGGAAAAAACAATTATTAACGTATCATGTCGTGATTTATTGTGAAAATAAATTCACCAATTTTCAACTCAATTCTGTACTAACACTGACATGGCCAAACAATTGTTTGTAGGAGTGTTTATTTATTCATATGAAGTAATCAACGGGACATTTGAGTAACCAAACAACCTGGAAATTCTAATAAATGACATTTTTCAGATAATGTGTAAAACTGGATGATAGCATGTACAGTAGACTATACCCCCCCCCCCAACAAGGGTGAAATTACCACAATTGAAAAGTACACAAATGGGGTACAACATGTATTAAAGCTTAGGCTAAGCATAATTTGTCACATCATATAGTTCAGCCCTTAACTGGATGAAAAGCATCCCAAGTTCAGGTTGTCAGGAATAGAACACACCACTGGTACATTTGGCCTACCTGGAACTGGGCAAAGCTGTGTTGTAAGCGTATTTGTATTCTTTCACCAGAATCCACAGTGAAGCTGTGAACATAATAAAAACATCATTGATAAACTGTTCATTATGGTGTGGTGAGGAGAGATGCAATTTGACAGGACAGGAAGCTCAGACTGTGAAACTGACAGTATGAAATGAAAGCCAGGACTTGAAAGAATCACAAATTACTGTTATCAATTCATTCATATGTTATGTCAAGTTTTTCAAGTAAACATCGGAAATGGCTTGTCTATTGAATCTGAGGAAGTAGGCTTGTGTCTACGAAAGCTCTTGTTGAAATAAACTAGTTAGTCTCAAAGGTGCTACCTTTTGTTTATTTGTCTATTGAAGGTAGATGTTCACAAATATACCAGTATAGGAAATGACACATTGAGATTGTAAAAATATCCCCTTCAGGTTTCTTACAATGAACTATGCAGGAGTCTCCCAGCATGGTTAATCCCTTACACAACAGGCCACTAAGAGAAACTGATCTATTCTTGTGAGGTTCACAGTTATTTCAATTAACAAAATATACATGTCTGTTCAGCAATTGAAAACATCATAATAAATACAATTCTCCGCTATTCAAATATCTGGGTTTTTTATATTAGTTCAGGTGGATTTCATTTAAAGTGGAAATCTGTAATTTCTAATAAGATCAATCATTGCTATGGGTGAAATTTTATGTTAGCTTATTTCTGAAATTGGCAATTATCCCAAGGTCAAGCTCAGAGCCACACCAGCAGAGCCTACTACAATTTTATTTATGATATACTGTTTTAGATATGTGATGTTCAATAATACTGCAAACTGACATTCTCTACGTAAATGCAATTGATATACAAAAGTAATATATTAATCTGTTGTCAATATATTCGACATTTATATATTTTCATTTTCAAATTTGTTTATGTTCGCTTGATCAAGGCTTCCGGCAAAGGCCAAAAGCTCATGCATTAAATTGCATTTATGTGGAGATACCCAGATTTTGTAGTCATTTATTTATATTTCGAAAATGGTACACATAAATTCAACGTCGTCAATGAGCGTTCAAAGTTGGTAAGGTTAGACAGCATTTTATATCTAAGGTCTGGGACGAATATTAAACTATTCCAAAATATTCCAGACTTAACAAATGGAGCACTATTACAGCTTGCAAATAAAAAACATTAGGCCCTATCAATTGTTCAATTTTCAAATGTGCAAATCTTTTTCACACTTTAGTGTTGGCGTAAATGATCACTTTAGAATGCTATTTTTTGCCTACAAGTTGCAAAAGGTACTTACCATCAATCTCAATCAGTTCCATCAGCCATAGATAATCGGAAATATGACTTTTACTGTCTCCAAATCATTCAGCTGACAACTGCAATAAACATGGAAACATTCGGCCGCCATCTTTGTTTTTCTCTGTGCAGCGCCACCTAGTGACAGTGTCAAGAAACTGAGTTACCTCCCCTCCATTCAGGGTAGACAGACTTTGTAAATATCATTCAAATTGGGAAACCATTTAAAAAGTGCACACCGACTATATTTGTTCTTTGTTTTTCTCCCATATTACACAGTTATGACTGCAACAACAGGCATTATTCAAAAAGTTAATTACTTTGATTTACCACCAGCGGACATCCTTAATTCAATTTTAATTAAAACTTTAATTCAAAACAATCAAAATTTAAAAACTTCATACATTTATTCCAATCTTAATAAATTTCCGATTAAGATTATCAGTGAATTCAATTTGAGTTAGAATATTTAAATTTTAGTTTTCAGTGACCTTGTATTTGTTTGGATATCGAACTACATGTATGATGGATGGCAATTAGATTTTTTTGTCAATTTTATTAGCATTTCCTAAATGACATTTCAAAATACTTCACAGTCAAATATCAGCATAACGATAGAATATTCATAATATTGAAAATAAAATTAATCCTTCAATTTAATTGTAACTTAGTTTATTGAAAATATCAATCATGAGTTTGTATTAAATTCAAGTTAAAATTTAAGATAAATTTCATATGAAACTACCAAAATTGATATTTGATGCCTCATGAGCAACAGATTGGAGATTGGTGGTACAAAATCTCTCCCTCCAACTACGAGCAGTCAAATATGGAGAACATTACTTGGGTGTTGTGGACTGATATTGAATCCTATTTGATCATATTAAATTGCAAATCCTATAAGATCTGGACCATATAAGGTCCAAAATACTACACTTGTGTTGTGGTTATGATGTTTTGGGATTTATTAGTATAGCACAGCTCTGTAGTACAGTAAAACACTGTTATAGTGAACACTATACCGGCAGTATAGTATAGCGTAGAAACCACAAAATAATACAATTGTGTAGTGGTATGCTTATTTTTTTTTTTTTTTTTTTTTTAGCATAGCTTAACAACTCTGTAATACCGGTACAGTAAAACCTGGCTGTAGTAAATACTACACTGACACTGTAGTAAACTATAGAAACCACAAAATACTACAGATGTGTTGCAGTTTGTAGTATAGCTCAACACCACTGTCTCACAGTAAAACACTGCTGTAGTAAATATTACACGGACGCTGTAGTAAACTGTAGAAACTACAAATTACCACAAAATACTACACTTGAGTTGTGGTATGCTTTTGGTTTTTGTAGTATATTAAAGCACTGCTGTAGTAAATACTACAATGACACTGTAGTAAACTGTGGTAACTATAGAGTACCACAAAATACTATACCTCATCTATAGTTTACTACAAAATACCTCACTTTACTACAAGTTTGCTGTAGTATTTTGTGGTAAAGTGTGGTATATTTTCATAAGGGATAGTCCAACACTGCTCAGTTGTTTACAAGCCCAGCAAAGGGTCCAATCTCCGACAGTTCAATCACGTAGATAACACAGCGGTCAAAGCACAGGAATATACAATCCAGCAGTCAGTAATCCCATGCTAAGGTAATATCCAGTAGCACAATCTAATGCACCCAAATAGCAGCCCTTTGAATCTCTCCTCGCTCTCTGAACGTCCGGCTATTTATACTCTATCGGGCATTCGAAATTATTCTATCAAATCAAGAAACTTCCACCGGTACAGCACTGACGCATGATCTAACCCAGATACCACCACAACAGCTTCTAGAAATAATTAACCCACAAAACAGTATGTATACAACCATAGGCCTGGGCAGATGGGACTGCGACCCAATTACCCTCGTCATACGGGTCTCTTCGTGCGTCGGCCATTTGCAATTATGATAAATCGATCACGACAGCTTTGAGAAAAGTCCAAATGGATGACCCACATAATACGTAGCTCTATATTATTCTAGAAATGTCCACAGTATCTACAATACCATGACAATAAAAAAATGACATAAATATCTCGGCGAAATACAGGTCCACAAGTCGACTTTCATACAAGCTCCATCCACTACAGAGCCCTCGATAGCCGAGTGGTCTAAGGCGCTTCACTGGTGACCGCTAGCCTCACACCTCTGAACCGGCACGGGTTCGAACCCAGCTGGTCCATGTGTGAAAGTTTGTCAGTTACTTGCCGATGGGCGGTGGTTCTACCTTTCTCCACCAACCGAACTGACTGTCACCATATGAGTGAAACAAACTTAAGTGTGACATTAGGCCATATCCCTCCCCCCTATCCACTGCAGAAGCCTAATTAAAATGGGCAGACTTTATAACTGACCAGAAAAAATTAACTTTGGAAACTGGTTCGACTAAGTAAAGCGCCCTTGATCAAAGATTCTCCAGCCAGAAGTAGAGCTTACATTGCAAAAATCCTTGACGTTTGAAATTTTGTCTGATTTGACTTTTCATATACATTGTATCATGTATGTGGCAGACATGGTGACTTTGAAAACAGTGGATTCGTTTTCGTTCAAGGTACCATAAATTAGATATATTAAAATATGTATTTGAAAAAAAGCCAAAAACAGACAAAACAAAACATTTTCAAACGTCACAGAAATTTATCTATAATTTATATGACTCAGAATCTCTTTCCACAAGGCAAGGCATCTCGAGATATCACACTAAAGTGGAAGTACTTGTTTCTATTCAATAACCGTACTGTTAGACAGCAAATTAGGACATTCGGGAGACGAATCTTTCCTTGGAATATGTCTTGGTTCATGGTGAAATTTCACGAATTTATATCTCGTCCGTATGGAAAGCTATTCTACGATTTCACATACGGAGGGGAATGACAGACTTATTATAAAATTAGTACCAGGAGACGACGAAATTACTCATGGGCATTTCCAACAACCCTATCCAGCGTCAGTGTATAATCCGTAATTTAGACGGCACAAGGCCAAAACTTACCAGTTCCGGTGTCACACATAATATCCAATCAAACTCCAAGATGTGATTTCTCTTCAAGTCGAGAACAGATTGTTGAAGATCTTGCAGTACATATGGGAACCGGGTTATATACGGACAGAATACGGAAATGAGTGATGATAGGAATCCACATAAAAGGAAATTACTATACAGATGATGACAGTGTCTGCGAAGAAAATATCTACATCCCAAGGAGATTGTCCAATCTACTGATATGCGGAAACGTATTAATTGTAAACAGTGGTTCCACGTTTTACATTTAAAACGTGTCCGCATATCAGTAGGTTAGACCTACTCCTCCTTGGGATGTATACTTTCTTCCATTTACGATGATTCATCTATAATTCATTTGTGTATTCCGACCGTAACCCTGAATGGGTAACATGACTCTCTTGTGTATGTACTATACGAACGTCTTTCAGCATATTATCATGGCGTGTAAACATTTTCTGACATTCTACCCCACTGGTAAAGTACAGACTGATTCCAAGAGCAATTGGCAATTTTTATGCTATTCCCGCTCAATCATTCATTCAACTCCCCCTTCATCCAATCATTCCTTCCTCCCTCCGACCGGTAGTTCCTCTTCCCATTCTTCTCTACAATGATTCCTCCCTTCCCCCTCCCCCTTCAATCATTCATGCCTCCCACCCTCCCTCCAATCATTCCTCCATCCTTCCCTCCCTCCATATGCGACTCTGATGTTTTGCAATGGTGAATAACGCAATATATAATCACTTGATATATTAAAATATGTCCAATCGTGACCCCTTCACGCGTTGCTTAGGCTCTATCGCGCAAGCATAGGAGAGAGAGCATTTCCGATTTCTTTTAACGCTTGGTTGCGATACTTAAATGCTGGCTTTCTAGCGTTGTCTTTCGAGTTCTGCCTTAGCCCGTTCTACAACATTTTGAGTTGGACTAGTCTTCTTCTCGCACGAACTTCTTGTCTTAAAAAAGGTCTAGCCTGCGTATAATTTTATCCAGTTATGAGCGTTGCCAATGTATTCGTCTGCTGACATGATATTGCTATTGTAGTGATGATCTGTTGCGTTCGACGTTTTCTACAAGAATGCGCTTAGTCTACTCGATACAGTCGTGCTATACGTTCAGAAGATACATATATCTACTTCCGGCATATGACGCCATTATTGCGTTACTAATATGTTTATTTGTCTCGAGATACTCGAATTAGTGAGCAATAATATGATATAATTAATTTGCACATGCGCGTTTTCTTCCAAATTTAGTTACATCACCTATATACCCGTACTTGCATGTGAACACATGGTGATATAGTGTACGACTGCACTGGTACGACGATTTAAGGGTCGTCACCATTCGCCTCCGCAGAGTTAACAAATTGCATTTATCCGTGAAGGGATTCACGGACATGAATATGTATCAGTCACTCAGTCATACGGACTTACCCTCGGCGGACAAGGCCACTATTTGTTACTCTTTCCACTGAGGCAAACCGACTAAGGACTAACGATGGATATGCATCGATCGGCCGATGTGCGTTCATCCAACGCTAGTATAAATCATGTACTATGCTTGCCTGGAATGATATGTACACGAGTTCAAATGAGTGCAACGAAATTCACGCCTGTTCAATTTAATTAGCGTAGATAAGAATAACATCAACCGCGTAGGATAGGTCGCGGTCTTCCTCACGCAATATCCATACCAATACATGACAATGTCGCATACCGTCCAGCAATCTACCTACTTTTCCGTCCGTAACAATAGACAATTCATCCACCTCATGCAATAGAGGGGATAACAGGTCACGAGAATAAAGGATCAAAGGGGGGGGGGGGGGGGGCAAAAGTTCACGAGATTAAATGTTTAAGAGGTTAAATGACGTGGCCTATACCTTATATATACATCCCTCTTCTCATTTAACATGTGATGCCTAACCGGCGTTTTTACACTACTCACACTTCTATAAAATTTTGGTATTTTGTCTGTACGAAACAGATATTTCTTTTCAGAATAAAATAAATCGATGTTCGGCGTTTTTGACGTCATTAAGAGAGTTTTTCGTATGTGCACTAGAAATGTTGCATACTGATAGCAAAATAAAATCGTAGTATGCAAGATATTTAGCGCTAAAAGTCGTAACTTTGTTTGATCCCGACCCGCTACATGTATGGGTCCTGAGAACGCCGCGTAACAAATTATGTTAAAATGATCAGTCATAACAAAGCCTGACAGGAAAACTTCAGGCATATGTCTTAGAAAAAGAATTTCAGTTAAAGAATATTGATCAGTGGTATGGATTTCAAGATAGAAATATATCGTTTAGCGCAAAAAGTCGTAACTTTGTTTGACCCTGACCCGCTACATGTATGAGACCTGTGAACGCCGCTTAACACATGGTGTTAAAATTATCAGTCATAATCAAAGCCTGACTGGAAAACTCTAGGCATATGTCTTAGAAAAAGAATTTCAGTTAAAGAATATTGATCAGTGGTATGGATTTCAAGATAGGAATATGACGGAATAATAACCGGTTCCTTTCTAATAATTCGCTGAAACATCTTTTTTCCTGATTTGCAACTTAGACATGTTTTCCTGAGAAAACAAAGAAGAGACATCTGTTTCCTTTTAGATGGGCAATAAGGAAAGCTGTTTACCTCCTCTATAGGTTGTTCTCACTTACTTTTATGTTTAAAAAAGCTGACGTGCTGTTCAAGAATACTGAAGACCATTTACCAGTGGAACTTACAGCCTATAGGCTTTTATATGCATCTATGTCTAAGCATTCCTATTGTGACATTTCAGCAACTTTAAGTTAAGACTCTGTTGCGAACTTCGTCATGATCAGATTTGGATAAAATCTAACCATTTTTGTTTATTTCTCACTGGGAAATTGTATTCTAGGGAAAGAATAACTTATCGTCGGTGGGAACCGAACCTACAGCCGCTCTAATCCACAGATAAGCTCCTACCATCTGAGCAATACCAGCTCATGCATTATACGCCCGTGAATCGTCCCAATGCTGCTTAATCTCAAAAGTATGGTTATATAATCTGGAATGACGTATCCTCGCTACATTGTGTCAGTGTAGTAGCACCATGGTGCTTAATGCCAAAAGTATAGCTATATAATCTGTAATCAGATATCCTAGCTATATTGTGGCAGTGCACAAGCACGAGGGTGTTTAATGTCAAAAGCATAGTTACATAATTTGGAATGACAAATCCTCGCTATATTGTGGCAGCGTACTAGCACCATGGTGCTTAATCTTATAAATATGATTGTGAAGTTTTCAATGACATATCCTCGCCATACTCTGGCATAGTACTAGCACCATGGCGCTTAATCTCATAAATGTGATTATGAAATTTTCAATGACATATCCTCGCTATATTGTGGCGTTGTACTAGCACCATGGTGCTTAATCTCATAAATATGATTGTGAAGTTTTCAATGACATATCCTCGCTATATTGTGACGTTGTACTAGCACCATGGTGCTTAATCTCATAAATATGATTGTGAAGTTTTCAGTGACATATCCTCGCTATGTTGTGGCAGTGTACTAGCACCATGGTGCTTAATCTCATAAATATGATTGTGAAGTTTTCAATGACATATCCTCGCCATACTCTGACGTTGTACTAGCACCATGGTGCTTAATCTCATAAATATGATAGTGAAGTTTTCAAGGACATATCCTCGCTATATTGTGGCAGTGTACTAGCACCATGGTGCTTAATCTCATAAATATGATTGTGAAGTTTTCAATGACATATCCTCGCTATATTGTGGCAGTGTACTAGCACCATGGTGCTTAATCTCATAAATATGATTGTGAAGTTTTCAATGATATATCCTCGCTATATTGTGGCAGTGTACTAGCACCATGGTGCTTAAGCTCATAAATATGATTGTGAAGTTTTCAATGACATATCCTCGCTATATTGTGGCAGTGTACAAGCACCATGGTGCTTAATTTCATAAATATGATTGTGAAGTTTTCAGTGACATATCCTCACTATGTTGTGGCAGTGTACTAGCACCATGGTGCTTAATCTCATAAATATGATTGTGAAGTTTTCAGTGACATATCCTCGCTATATTGTGCCAGTGTACTAGCACCATGGTGCTTAACCTCATAAATATGATTGTGAAGTTTTCAATGACATATCCTGGCTATATTGTGGCAGTGTACAAGCACCATGGTGCTTAATCTCATAAATATGATTGCGAAGTTTTCAATGACATATCCTCGCTATATTGTGGCAGTGTACTAGCACCATGGTGCTTAATCTCATAAATATGATTGTGAAGTTTTCAATGACTCGATATATCCTCGCTATACTCTGGCGTTGTACTAGCACCATGGTGCTTAATCTCATAAATATGATTGTGAAGTTTTGAATGACATATCCTCGCTATATTGTGGCAGTGTACTAGCACCATGGTGCTTAATCTCATAAATATGGTTGTGAAGTTTTCAATGACATATCCTCGCGATATTGTGGCAGTGTACTAGCACCATGGTGCTTAATCTCATAAATATGATTGTGAAGTTTTCAATGACATATCCTGGCTATATTGTGGCAGTGTACTAGCACCATGGTGCTTAATCTCATAAATACGTTTACAAAGTTTTCAATGGTATATCCTCATAATACTCTGGCATTGTACTAGCACCATGGTGCTTAATCTCAAATATGATTTTGGAGTTTTCAATGACATATCCTCGCTATATTGTGGCAGTGTACAAGCACCATGGTGCTTAATCTCAAAAATATGATTGTGAAGATTTCATTGACATATCCTCGCTATATTGTGGCAGTGTACTAGCACCATGGTGCTTAAGCTCATAAATATGATTGTGAAGTTTTCAATGGCATATCCTCGCTATACTCTGGCGTTGTAGCAGCACCATGGTGCTTAATCTCATAAATATGATTGTTAAGTTTTCAATGACATATCCTCGCTATATTGTGGCAGTGTACTAGCACCATGGTGCTTAATCTCATAAATATGATTGTGAAGTTTTCAATGACATATCCTCGCTATACTCTGGCGTTGTACTAGCACCATGGTGCTTAATCTCATAAATATGACTGTGAAGTTTTCATTGACATATCCTCGCTATATTGTGGCAGTGTACAAGCACCATGGTGCTTAATCTCATAAATATGATTGTGAAGTTTTCAGTGACATATCCTCGCTATACTCTGGCGTTGTACTACCACCATGGTGCTTAATTTCATAAATATGATTGTGAAGTTTTCAGTGACATATCCTCAGTATGTTGTGGCAGTGTACTAGCACCATGGTGCTTAATCTCATAAATATGATTGTGAAGTTTTCAATGACATATCCTCGCAATACTCTGACGTTGTACTAGCACCATGGTGCTTAATCTCATAAATATGATAGTGAAGTTTTCAATGACATATCCTCGCTATATTGTGGCAGTGTACTAGCACCATGGTGTTTAATCTCATAAATATGATTGTGGAGTTTTCAATGACATATCCTCGCCATACTCTGACGTTGTACTAGACCCATGGTGCTTAATCTCATAAATATGATTGTGAAGTTTTCAATGACATATCCTCGCTATACTCTGGCGTTGTACTAGCACCATGGTGCTTAATCTCATAAATACGATTGTGAAGTTTTCAATGACATATCCTCGCTATATTGTGGCAGTGTACTAGCACCATGGTGCTTAATCTCATAAATATGATTGTGAAGTTTTCAATGATATATCCTCGCTATATTGTGGCATTGTACTAGCACCATGGTGCTTAATCTCATAAGTATGGTTATATAATCTGGAATGACATATCCTCGCTATATTGTGGTAGTGTACTAGCACCATGGTGCTTAATCTCATAAATATGATTGTGAAGTTTTCAATGACATATCCTCGCTATATTGTGGCAGTGTACAAGCACCATGGTGCTTAATCTCATAAATATGATTGTGAAGTTTTCAATGACATATCCTCGCCATACTCTGGCGTTGTACTAGCACCATCGTGCTTAATCTCATAAATATGATTGCAAACTTTTCAGTGACATATCCTCGCTATGTTGTGACAGTGTACTAGCACCATGGTGCTTAAGCTCATAAATATGATTGTGAAGTTTTCAATGAAATATCCTCGCTATATTGTGGCAGTGTACAAGCACCATGGTGCTTAATCTCATAAATATGATTGTGAAGTTTTTAGTGACATATCCTCGCTATGTTGTGCCAGTGTACTAGCACCATGGTGCTTAACCTCATAAATATGATTGGGGAGTTTTCAATGACATATCCTCGCTATGTTGTGACAGTGTACTAGCACCATGGTGCTTAATCTCATAAATATGATTGTGAAGTTTTCAATGACATATCCTCGCTAAATTGTGGCAGTGTACTAGCACCATGGTGCTTAAGCTCATAAATATGATTGTGAAGTTTTTAGTGACATATCCTCGCTATGTTGTGCCAGTGTACTAGCACCATGGTGCTTAACCTCATAAATATGATTGGGGAGTTTTCAATGACATATCCTCGCTATGTTGTGGCAGTGTACTAGCACCATGGTGCTTAATCTCATAAATATGATTGTGAAGTTTTTAATGACATATCCTCGCCATACTCTGACGTTGTACTAGCACCATGGTGCTTAATCTCATAAATATGATTGTGAAGTTTTCAATGACATATCCTCGCTATATTGTGGCAGTGTACTAGCACCATGGTGCTTAATCTCATAAATATGATTGTGAAGTTTTCAATGACATATCCTCGCTATATTGTGGCAGTGTACTAGCACCATGGTGTTTAATCTCATAAATATGATTGTGGAGTTTTCAATGACATATCCTCGCCATACTCTGACGTTGTACTAGCACCATGGTGCTTAATCTCATAAATATGATTGTGAAGTTTTAAATGACATATCCTCGCTATATTGTGGCAGTGTACTAGCACCATGGTGCTTAATCTCATAAATATGATTGTGAAGTTTTCAATGACATATCCTCGCTATACTGTGGCATTGTACTAGCACCATGGTGCTTAATCTCATAAATATGATTGTGAAGTTTTCAATGACATATCCTCGCTATATTGTGGCAGTGTACTAGCACCATGGTGCTTAATCTCATAAATATGATTGTGAAGTTTTCAATGACATATCCTCGCGATATTGTAGCAGCGTACTAGCACCATGGTGCTTAATCTCATAAATATGATTTTGAAGTTTTCAATGACATATCCTCGCTATATTGTTGCAGTGTACAAGCACCATGGTGCTTAATCTCATAAATATGATTGTGAAGTTTTCAATGACATATCCTCGCTATATTGTGGCAGCGTACTAGCACCATGGTGCTTAATCTCATAAATATGATTGTGAAGATTTCAGTGACATATCCTCGCTATGTTGTGGCAGTGTACTAGCACCATGGTGCTTAATCTCATAAATATGATTGTGAAGTTTTCAGTGACATATCCTCGCTATGTTGTGGCAGTGTACTAGCACCATGGTGCTTAATCTCATAAATATGTTTGTGAAGTTTTCAATGACATATCCTCGCTATATTGTGGCAGTGTACTAGCACCATGGTGCTTAATCTCATAAATATGATTGTGAAGTTTTTCGATGACATATCCTCGCTATACTCTGGCGTTGTACTAGCACCATGGTGCTTAATCTCATAAATATGATTGTGAAGTTTTCAATGACATATCCTCGCTATACTCTGGCGTTGTACTAGCACCATGGTGCTTAATCTCATAAATATGATTGTGAAGTTTTCAATGACATATCCTCGCTATATTGTGGTAGTGTACTAGCACCATGGTGCTTAATCTCATAAATATGATTGTGAAGTTTTCAATGACATATCCTCGCTATATTGTGGCAGTGTACAAGCACCATGGTGCTTAATCTCATAAATATGATTGTGAAGTTTTCAATGACATATCCTCGCCATACTCTGGCGTTGTACTAGCACCATGGTGCTTAATCTCAAAAGCATAGTTATATAATCTGGTATGACATATCCTCGCACTCTATATTGTGGCAGTGTATCTCAAAAGTATAGTTTTTTAATCTGAAACGATAAATCCTCGCTAAAAGTGTACTGGCACCATGGTGCTTATTTGGAACGAGCTTCAAACATCTCGAGAGTCAGAGTAACGTCCGTCGAGCTCGCAGAACTGGAATTTATTATCCCAACTAACTGGGGTATAATGCTTGTGTGAACGGTTTGATTTTGCTGAATTAAGACGGATAATGGCCAAAACTTGTCTAGATTTTCTGCGTCTCTCCACTCACCCTCCGCTCTTGGAGGCTCCGATCCTTTCTCAATGACCACAGGTAATCCACCACCCGAACTATTTCTAAACCAATGAGTGCGTGGTGCCTATAGCGGTTTTAACACATACGTCCGTACTTAATCATACCTCACCACCCACGTGGTTCAAATTAAAGAGTTCGCACAGAGGAGATCACCGAGAAAACACTATTTCAGCAGCACACCCTGCATACCAAACGGCTGCTCCAACTTCCGCCGGAGGGTGAACTTCCGCCGGAGAAAAATTACAAATTTGAGAAGCTAAGTCATTCTCGTCTCGCGAGACTCTCTACTGCGAGAAAGAGTCTCACGGGTAAATGGGAGACATCCCCCCAAAATGTGGGGGGTAAGTAGGCGGCGTATGATTTTCACCCGTCTGTATCTGGCTTGTCAATTTGACCTGCTGACTCCGCCGAGTTAGAAGCGAATTGCTAAACATAACGTGGGCTATATAATTGGGAAATGACTCTTTCCGTTTCGGAGCATATCAATCGCGAACAAATTATTGTCGGTATGTATACTTGGCCGTGAAAGCGAGTTATCTAATACAGGAAGTAGTTCGCACAGTTCCGATCAAGAAAACAATCATATGGCTGCGCCCATGCCAGCTGGCCACGGTGAGAGAGAAACGGGTAATTTCATCGAAGCGCTGGAATTCGCTAAGAGAAAGCTGGGTGTTTGTGTCACCTTGAAAGAAAAACAAGTAGAGGCACTGAAGGCAGCTTACAACGGCAGAGACTGTATTGCTGTTCTACCTACAGGCTATGGGAAAAGCTTGATATTTCAACTTCTACCATGGGTTCTGCAGAAGCGGCATGGCCTGGATATGCCTATGATAACTTTCGTTGTTTCGCCCCTGAATTCAATAAT